>BOPN01004385.1:62500-75000 GCA_017312705.2 Penaeus japonicus | reverse complement strand
CTGATTCCTTCTCCTACGCTTTCACACATCTGTAAATCTGAGAGCCGGAGGGTGGATGTGAAGCAACGGCGACACCCTACCCATCATTACAGGCCGACTGGTTCAGATCCAATAAGAGGCTGACCATGTTGACCAAGTCACTTCGTCAACAGAGTCCATTCACCTTTTTTTTCATGTCTCGGTCCTCACTTCTATCCTCTTTTATTTCTTAGTCTCTTTTTCTATCAGATACTTATCCGTTTCTCTCTTTCTCTTCATAAAGGTTAGGTTAGGTTGGGTTAGGTCTAATACTTTTTTATCACACAACCGTACTACTAAATTAACGATCTGACAAACACTCAATCTCTCTCAAACAGAGACACACCCACGCAAATAAGCAAACACACAATTTGGAAAAACATACACAAATCAATTCATCATTGGTATTCCCAATAGTTTTGTTTTCCATCGAAGTCCCTCAACAAAAGTTCACAAGGGAGCGGATCGCACTCGTCGCTGTGATGCCATGAGGACCCTATATGTGGGACATACTTAAACGCGGCTACACATATCCGCAGGCTTTCTTATACACCATCAAATCCTTAATTCAAACGTTGTATTTCTGGTCATCACTCTTTCGATCTGGCGTCATCATAACTTCACCAATCATCATTATCATCTCATCAAGGAGGAGGAGGGGTAGAACGAGGAAAAAATAAGAAAGAGGAGGAGGGGAAGAAGAGGAAGAAGAGGAAGAAGAAGGAGAAGGAGAGGGAGGAGGCGAAGGAGAAGAAGAAGGACGAAGAGGAGGAAGAGAAGCTTCAAGAGGGGGAGAAGAGGAAGAAAAAGGAGAAGGAGGAGGAAGAGAAGGAAGGGAAGAAGAAAAAGAAGAAGAAAAGAAGGAGAAGAAGAGTGAGAAGAAAAAGAAGAAGAAATAATAATAATAATAATCATAATCATGATAATAAGGAGGGGACGGAGCAAGAGGAGGAGCAGGAGGATGCGAAGAAGAAGAAGAAGAAGAAGAGAAAGAGAAGCGGCAGGGAGTAGCGTCGACTGATGAATAATGGATAATGGCGATGAAGCAGCCAAAGCTTCCTTCACGCACTGATGGCTTCCCACTGGCCAGCTTGATGTGCGGTGAATATCACTATCCTCATCTCCCCAGGTGAATCCCCGCGCGGACAGGAGCGCACGGTGAATAATGATGAGGAAATGAGATGGGTAGATGAGGTGGATGGATGCTGGGTGGATGAATGGGATGAGTGAATACTGAGTGGATGAATGGGATGAGTGAATGCTGGGTGAATGAATGGGATGAGTGAATGCTGGGTGGATGAATGGGATGAAAGAATGCTGGGTGAGTGGATGCTGGATGAGTGAATGCTAAGTGGATGAATGAGATGAGTGAATGCTGGGTGAGTGGATGCTGGGTGAGTAGATGGGATGAGTGGATGAGATGGGTAGATGGGATGAGTGAAGGCTGGATGAGGAGATGAGAGGAATGAATGCACGCGTTTTTATATAGATCATAGGAAGGATAGGTTTCGGGAGAGACGTGTGTATACAGAATCAAGCAGGAATTGAGCGGTGAATGTAGAATATTCAAAAGTAATTATTTTTTCGTATTTCCAGTAAAATAGGCATAGCTTAGGTCTCTCTGTCTTCTCACTATTGATATAAAAGGCTGAAGGACACACACACACACACACACACACACACACACACACACACACACACACACACACACACACACGTAATAACACTGCATTGAATGAGTGGAATAAAAATGGCAGTCATTATAATGATTAACAAACGGTTAAATTTGTTAACTACCAACGTGGGTGAGGGCGCCCATACATCCGTCATTTTCAAGTCCCGCGTCAACCATGACAATTGATGTGTAAAATGGTGATGGTAATTGCTGGGTGATTACCTGCAATTAACCGCCACCAATTGGTCATTAGCAAGGGGACTATTGCGGGGGGAGAGTGATAGAGGGAGGGAGAGCGGGAGGAGAATGGGAGAGAGAGAGAAGGAGGGACAGAGAGAAAGACAGACAGACAGACACACAAACACACATTTAAACACACATATATACACATACACACACTCACAAGGATAAACAGAAAGATATATATATATATATATATATATATATATATATATATATATAAATATATATATTTATATATATATATATATATATATATATATATATATATATATATATATATATTTATATATATATATATATATATATATATATATATATATATATATATATATATATATACGTAGAGAGAGAGAGAGAGAGAGAGAGAGAGAGAGAGAGAGAGAGAGAGAGAGAGAGAGAGAGAGAGAGAGAGAGAGAGAGAGAGAGCCACATTGTTTCTCAATAAAATACATTTCAAAAACGCAACCTAAAATCACATTTCTCAAAAAACAAGTCCAACTTCCGTGAAAATCAGTCCCTTACGAACAACAAGGAAAAGGAAAACAACAGACGAATCACAAGAGCCACCTTTCTAGCGACGATTCAGCCCCCCCCTCCCTCCTTCCCTTCACTTCCCCATCCCCCCCCTCTCCTATCACCTCCCGCCGTCTTAAATATGAGTCTCCACTTCCCAGGCCTCTCTGAGCACCCCTTCCCCCTTCCCCTTCCCCCCCTTCGAATCTCCGCCTATTTTTCACCTATTACACATTTCCTATTACGGCCGTGTGATGCCATAACCTGCGACTTAAAAGGCAGTGATGTGATTTCGCGGCTGACTGATTCGACCGGGCGATAAAAATCAACTATTCATCAGGCACCTATTTCCTCGTCGCGTTGCCGAACTCTACGGGAAATTATCACCGCATTATGCTTGAGTTTTGACTGATGGCTGAGGATAGGAAGAGAGGAAGGGAGGAAGGCGAAGGAGAGGGAACGATATAGAGGATTAAACAAAGTGTGGGAGTGATAGTGAGGGGAAAGATGGAAAGAGATAAAAAAGGGGGGGAGGGGATGTGACTAAATACTAAGAACGGAAATACAAACGCCTCACAGCATATTCACAAGTGCGTTTTCCTTTCATATTACATGAATAGAGCTCTACCGATTCGTAATAAAGTTCGACAATAATTAAGACAAGGAGAAGGACTTACATTAAACATCATTAACACTGGTGAAGGTTTGGAAAGTCTGAAGTCAGGGGTCCATAATAAGGAGTGTTTCCTTCACTGCCCGAGGGTGAAGCTTAAGAGAAGGGAGGGAGGGAGGGAGGGAGGGAGGGTGGGTGGGATGGGAGAGAGAGAGATAGGGGAGAGGATGAGGGAAGGAGGGAAAAAGGGAAGGAAGGGAAGGTGGGATGGGAGAGAAAGAAAGAGAGAGAGAGAGAGATAGAGATAGATAGATAGATAGATAGAGAGAGATAGAGAGAGAGAGAGAGAGAGAGAGAAGCGTGAGAGGGCCTCCAAATATTCCATGGACAATGACTCTAGACTACTCCATCTCTTCTTCCTCCTCCCCCTACTTCTCCCCCACCTCTCCCCCTACTCTCTCCTTTACCCCTCCTCCCCCTCCCCCCGCCACTCCCGCCACGCCACGCCTGCAGCAACTGCCTTCCAGATCAAAGGGAAGGAGCCGCCACCAAGCCAGATCGCTTCCAACAGTCACCGAACTTGTTATGAACTTGTCGAGCTTAGAGCTTGAACATCTGACCGACTTCGCGACTTTTCTTTTCCTTTTTTTTGGCCGCAGGAACTCGTATAGTGATTACAGTGAGAGGGAACGGAACAAAGAGGGAGTAGAGGGTGGAAAGCTGAGGGGGGGAGATGAGAGAGAGAGTGAGGGAGATGGAAGGAGAGAGAGGCAGAGGAACAGGGAGAGGGAGGGAGGGAGGGAGGGAGGGAGAGAGAGAGAGAGAGAGAGAGAGAGAGAGAGAGAGAGAGAGAGAGAGAGAGAGAGAGAGAGAGAGAGAGAGAGAGAGAGAGAGAGAGAGAGAGAGAGAGAGAGAGAGAGAGAGAGAGAGAGAGAGAGAGAGAGAGAGAGAGAGAGAGAGAAAGAGAAAGAGAGAGAGAGAGAGAGGGAGGGAGAGAGGGAGGGAGGGAGGGAGAGAGAGAGAGAGAGAGAGAGAGAGAGAGAGAGAGAGAGAGAGAGAGAGAGAGAGAGAGAGAGAGAGAGAGAGAGAGAGAGAGAGAGAGAGACAGAGACAGAGAGAAAGCAAGAAAGAGAGAGAAAGACACAAAGAGAAAGAAAGAAAGAGAAAATGAGAGAGTAAGAGAGAAAGTACTGAAGAGAAAGAAAAAAAATGAAAGCGGAAGAGAAGAACGATGCCAGAGAGGATTAATAATGATCAATGAGAAGAAGAAAAATGGAAGACAAAGAGAACTCCGAGAGACTTCAACGAAGAAAAAGGGACCAAAATTTTGCAATATGGGAGGAAGAAGAAGAAATAAAGAAGAAGGAGAAATAATGAAAAGAAAAAAGAGAGAGAAAGCGAGCATAAAAAAGAGCAGGTACAAAGAAGACCAAAAAATAACACTAATGCATATATCACACTAAATTTACGAAAGAGTTACAGTGATGAATGAAAGAAAAACAAAACAAAACACCAGTTCCCTTGGTCATGGAAAAGACATGAAAAACCACTCGACTGCCTGACTGAGATGAGATTGCAATGAAATGAGAAGGACATAGTGACTGACATGAAGTGAAGTGATAATGACATGCCTCACCTTGTGTCTGTGAGGCTGGGGAAGCAGGGGATCCCCACGCGGACTTGTAGCTCGGGTCTGGAATAGAGGAGGAAGGTGTTACATGCGTCTTTTGCTCGTCTTAATCAAGGGGTTGAGGTGTACGCAGAGTGTCTTAAGGGGTTAAGGTGTACGCAGAGTGTCTTAAGGGGTTGAGGTGTATGCAGAGTGTCTTAAGGGGTTGAGGTGTACGTAGAGTGTCACAAGGGGTTGAGGTGTATGCAGAGTGTCACAAGGGGTTGAAGTGTATGCAGAGTGTCTTAAGGGGTTGAGGTGTACGCAGAGTGTCTTAAGGGGTTGAGGTGTACGCAGAGTGTCTTAAGGGGTTGAGGTGTACGTAGAGTGTCATAAGGGGTTGAGGTGTACGCAGAGTGTCTTAAGGGGTTGAGGTGTACGTAGAGTGTCATAAGGGGTTGAGGTGTACGCAGAGTGTCTTAAGGGGTTGAGGTGTACGCAGAATGTCTTAAGGGGTTAAGGTGTACGCAGAGTGTCTTAAGGGGTTTAGGTGTACATAGAGTGTCTTGAGGGGTTAAGGTGTCAAAACAAACGGATGGTTTAGTGAATTTCAGTGTGGGTGTTTTGTGGAGGAAAGTATTATGTAAATTTGAGTCTGTGCATGTGTGTATTTGTGTTTATGTATATTGTGTGTTTGTGTTTATTTATATATATATATTGTGTGTGTGTGTGTGTGTGTGTGTGTGTGTGTGTGTGTGTGTGTGTGTGTGTGTGTGTGTGTGTGTGTGTGTGTGTGTGTGTGTGTGTGTGTGAATGTGTATCTGTGCATGTGTGTTTCTGTTTATGTATATTGTGTGTGCGCGTGTGAATGTATTTGTTTGAGCTTATGTATATGCGTGTGTGCATTAGCAAAGTGTGAGTGTGTACGTGCACGCCCCTTTTACGGATAGGGAATATCACCTACAGTGTTTCCGTGTGGTTTACCTACAGTGTTTGTCCTTCCCCGTGTTTACGTGTGTGTGTTGCAGTCCCCGTAACACCGAAAGCACAGGAAACCCATAATTACAGGAGATACAATTTCACGCACTGTACATCTCTCTCATGCAAATCACAGCACAGATAATGGCATTCTTGCAATACAGGAAAGGCAATTTGCGCAAATGTGACAACTGACTTGAATTCTCAATAAGATTACTTGAGACAGATTAGCAAACATCCTCTCAATTACCTGGAGTATTGCTCCAAATCTAACGAGATTTTATATGCTGTGATTTTTGCAAGAGTAAATTGTGTATGCGACATCCGTGTGACACAAAGGAAGAGAGAGAGAGAGAGAGAGAGAGAGAGAGAGAGAGAGAGAGAGAGAGAGAGAGAGAGAGAGAGAGAGAGAGAGAGAGAGAGAGAGAGAGAGAATGATAGATAGATAGATAGATAGAGAGAGAGAGAGAGAGAGAGAGAATGATAGATAGAAAGATAGATAGAGAGAGAGAAAGAGAAAGATAGATAGATAGATAGACAGATAGATAGAGAGAGAGAGGAGAGAAAGAGAGAGAGAGAGAGAGAGAGAGAGAGAGAGAGAGAGAGAGAGAGAGAGAGAGAGAGAGAGAGAGAGAGAGAGAGAGAGAGAGAAACACAGATATATATAACATACACACATAAAAATCAATAAACACAAAACAGATATAAATCGCACAGCAAACAATGCTAAATAATCAAAAAAATAATAATGATAAACCCCCGTACTTAAACATCAACAAGAAACGCCATCCCTTGTCCCCCCAGATCCATAATTCATAAGTAAGAAGGAGAGAAAAAAAGAAGAAGATCAACAGCGCGCGCGTAATCCATTTAGCACGCGTCACTGGGAATCGAATCCCCTTTTAAAAAACTTGAACACCATATACCGCGATGCTTTGGTGTCTGAAGCTGATGGAGCGAGGGGACTTATTGTTCTTCTCTTTCTTTGTTGTTGTTTTTGCTGTTGTTGTTGTTGTTGTTGTTGGAATATAAAGATGTATAGGTAGATCAAAAAATAAAGTATATGAATATAAATATAAAGAGGAATAGGTGGATCAAAAAATAAAACGATGGAAGGAGATAAAACTAATTGACGAAAGTAAAAAGAAACGAGAAAAATATGAAATAATTTCGAAGTAAAAATGTAATTAGACAAAAAGATGAAAAATTAATAGAGAAATAGATAAAATGATAGACAAACAGATAAATAAAGAATAACTGTCGGAAATAAAAAGTTGAAAAGAAAGATTTAATTATTCCATATAGTTTTGTTTTGCAATACCACGCTGAGTCTGATTTATTAATGATAATCGTAAGGATAATAAACATAATGATGATCATAATGATGATAATAATGATAATGATATTTGTGATAATGTTAATGATAACAGGAAGAAGAACGTGAATAAACGTAATGATAACGATAATGACAACAACAACAATGATAATAACAACAAAACTTTGATAATGGTAATGATAAAGATGACGATAATGATCGTTACAGTAAAAAAATTATGATAATAAAAGGTAATAATAGCAATCGCAATAATATCAACGATGATGATAATAATGATAATGAAAATAGAAGTAAAAGCGATGATGATAGTGATGATTATGCTGATAATGATAATAATGATAATCATCATAATGATAATAATAATAATAATAATAATAATAATAATAATAACAATGGTAATAATATTAATGATATTGATATTAATGATAATAATAGTAATAATAATAATAACAACAATAATAATAATAATAAAGATAAAAATTATAATGATAATAGTGAAAATAATTACAATGATGACGAAAATAAAAATAAAAGTAATGATAATGATAACAATACCAACATTAAGTTATTGTAATGATAATGATCTAATAATTAGTTATCAATAACGAAACACTAAAACGCCGATGATAACAATAATAATGATAACAATATAATCAGTAATAATAAAGCTATAAAAGTAGTTATCATTCTGATGATAATAACAACAACTTGAAGAAAAATAGCAGTAAGGTATTGTAATAGTAGCAGTAGTGGTAGTTATATATGATGATAACAGTGATAACAATAGTTATAATAGAACAATGATAATGATAATAATGATGATGATAATGGTAATAATGATAGTGATAGTATTAATGATAATGATGATAAGGATAATAATGATAATAATAATGATAATGATAATTATGATGATGATAATAATAGCAATAACAATCATAATGATTACTTTAATAACAATAATACCAATACTAATACTGATAATAATAATGATAAATAAATAAAAAGGATAACAAGAATTATAATAATAAATAATATCAACAAAAATAATACCAATACTAATGATGATAATGATAAAAGATAATAATAATAATAATAATAATAGTAATAATAATAATAATAATAATAGTAATAATAATAACAATAATGATAATAATAATAATAATGATAATAATAACAATAATGATAGCAACAACGACAGTAATAACAATAACGATAATAACAATAATAGTAATAACAACAATAGTAACGACATTCCAACCACAACAAGAGCGACAACCCACAACCCATTCCAGTAACACTTTTCGTCTCCCCGCCCTTTGCATTAACAAGCCAAGAGCAATATGGTTCAGAGTGGAACGGCTTTTAACGAACTGCATCGAATTCGGTTGAGATCGGGGTGGAGGGGAGGTGGAGGGGTGGAGGGTGAAGGGTGAAGGGTGAAGGGTGGAGGGTGGAGGGTGAAGGGTGAAGGGTGGAAGGGAGGTGGAGGGTGGAGGGTGGAGGGTGGAGGGTGGAGGGTGGAGGGTGGAGGGTGAAGGGTGGAGTTCGTAACACCCTCCCTCCCCTACCTCTCTCCCTCCCTCCCTCCCTCTCCCTCCCTTTCTCCTTCCCACCTCATCAAAAACAACAACAAAAGAGAGAGAGAGAGAGAGAGAGAGAGAGAGAGAGAGAGAGAGAGAGAGAGAGAGAGAGAGAGAGAGAGAGAGAGAGAGAGAGAGAGAGAGAGAGAGAGAGAGAGAGAGAGAGTGCGAGAATAAACAGAAAGATAAAGTGTAAAAAAAGAGGGTAGATTATGAATAGCGATCTCTTCTGACATGGCTGACACCCGCGGCTGACGAGACAGAGAGGGAATCGTGAATGCGTTTTAACAAAGCGTGTCGGATGGATTATCACGGCGTCGGCGGCGGCGGCGGTGGCGGCGGAACGGCGGTGGCGGGGCGGCGGTAGCGGGGAAATCAGGTCGTCGGGAAGGGCGAAAGGGCGAAGCAATGGGCGTTTTTTTTTTTTTTTTTTTTAGAGGTGGGGTGGGTAAGGGGTAGGGGGAATAGTGTGAGCAGGAGGTGAGGACACTTAGGATGAGATCTTGTGGGTATTCTCTCTTTCTCTCTCTCTCTCTCTCTCTTTCTCTCTCTCTCTCTCTCTCTCTTTGTCATGCTCGTTAATTATGCTCGTTTCCTCGACCCTTTCGTCTTCAATCCGACGCCCTTTCCTTCCTCTGATCGTGTGGCGGTTCTAAGCTGTCATCTTTTTATCTCTTTCTCCTTCACTTTTCCCCTCTCCTCTTTATCTTTTTTCTTAATGATAATTTCACTTTTTCCCATTTTCTTCAATTCCCTTTTCTTTTTTCCCTGTCCTTTCCCTCTAATTAAACTTCAAACCGCCTCATTCTCACCCTTTCAACAGACTGCCTCATTATGTAATATACCCTGGACACAAATCCCCATTAATTTCCCATCATAAAAAAATAACGTGATTTCCTAATACTGTTTCTAAGTTTGATGGGTTCGCTTTATATTCTACGAACGGTGTTGTGCGTGTAAATATACAGATTTTCTTCGTGTTTTGTCAGACATCAAAAGCAAGAACCTATTTAAAGTATGTGGAGCATAACTCACTTCTGAATTCAACGCAATAAAATCTGGGGCACTTTTCCTGTTAGATAAAAGTTAGAAATGATTGATTTCCTTGCAATGGCGGAGGGGGATATTGCCCCTTGGGTGACGCTTGTAGCGGACGTCTTCTTCCGAGGTGACGCCTCGATTCAGGTGCATACATACATACATACATTCATACACTCATATACACACACGCACATAAATATACATTACACATTCACACAAACAAATGCATATAACACATTCACACGCACAGTCACACACACAAATACACATTGTACATTTTTACATACATCCCCCCCCACACATACACACGAACACACACACACACATAAAACCACACATATACACACCCACCTATATCAACCCACACACAAAAACAAACACGCTCACAGACGCAAGCATTGTTCTTGTCCGAAGTCATAGCAAATACACTAAAAATACAACTTTGAATAAATCTTGCAAAGAAATCTTTGTCCACAATTCAAGAGAAAAAAAACAACAACTTTATAGGCCTACACGCGTATAGAATAGCAACACATTTATATTCCAGAAAGTTGTTTTTATTTCCGTGAGGGAAAAAAATCTGGAGTGATACAAAAACACATAGGATACATACTGAGAAAAAAAGTTCTTGAAATATAAGATAAGCATCCCGCCATCTTGCTTTCATATAATATTCCTGGAAAACATTTGCACAACGGCAAGGCAATATAGCATAAGCAACATTATATGTCATATGTTAATCAGATGCGCAGAAATATGTAATATATAAAGTTCATACATACAACAAGCAGATCAAAGCAAATCATATTTAATTCAAAGTGATATATCAAAAAAAGTCTCGTTGTATTTATCCCAAGCAACTGCAAAACGGACCCCCACAGCAAAGCCACAAGCACTTCCCTCAAAAATTGGAGTTCTACAAACTACAAACAATCACGACAGAGAAAGATAAGGAAATTGTAACAACCTATATAATTACCGGTGAAGAGCATGGAAAAGTTGGACAGCGGTCCAGTCCGCGGGAGATAGTCAGGGGTCGATGTCTTAAGGTCCAGCATTGTCATCGGTGCTCGGCTACGGGCGGTCTTTCCCTCGGGCTAAGTGTGCCGGTGTCAACCTAGGTCATCGGCGGGCGGTCGCGAGGGGGCATTGACTGCCGCGCTATTTGCCGTGAGAACGCCCCTTTCTCTTGATTAATGATCTGAGGGGTATCTTTGACTCAGTGAGCTATACTGTTCACTTCCAAGTATCACACCATGTTTTTTTCACGCGTTACTACTTGTCTGAGGTCGACCATGCGGGTATTCTGTTGAAATAACAACAAAAGATCTATCCGTCAGGTATTCACACTCAAGTACGAGGCAGCGCACCACAACACAGCTCGAGATCACTGAGAGCAGAACAAAAAACGAAGAAGCAAAGCGCCCAAAAGCGTTCCGAGTCGTCAGGAAGAGGCGCGTTTCTTGCGGGTCGGTCACCAGGATTCGGCCCTCTTTTTTCAGACTGGAGGCGTATAACCGGTTCGGATGTGGATGCTGAGGACCGGTTGTGCTGTGCTTCTGGGTGCAGGCTTCGGAGTGCGCGCGTTTCCGCCATGTGAGCCAATATCAAGAGCTCCATCGTGGTTGCCGAACGTTTGGGAGGGTGCCGCACGCTTCCGGTGCGATCGATTTTTCCCACTCTTATTTCTCCGTTTACTTCGTTACTACTAACAATCTATGCTCGTTTGAAACGTGAGCTAATCGGGTTGCATGATTGCATACCCAGAATTCGCAATATGAGCCCGTAATGTGCAAAACTCGAAGGGAACGACACGCCAAAAAATCCTGCGTGGCATCTTCCACACTAGTGACTGGGCGGGGTTGGGGACTTCCGCGGCCAATAGAGAACAGGATTTGTGGTGGGAGGGAGGGGCCAGTCTCCCCTCCTTTCCCCTCGTTACAGTGAACTCGCATACACTTAGATGTTTCTCTCCAACCTAAATTTTATACCCCGCTGCGATCATTAATAAACATTTATAGCGCAAACATCAAGGCCTTTATAGATGTTATCAAAAGTTTGCCCTTTAGAAGCATAAACCCCATTTAAGGAGAGAAGGAAGAGAGGAGAGAAGAATCGAAAGACAGAGAGAGAGAGAGAGAGAGAGAAGTGAGAAAGGGAAGAGTGGGAGAGAGACAAGCAGAGGCAGGGTTAGTCGCACACCCTCTCTCTTGCCTAGGAAATATCGACAAATAGCAGCGGCTTCATTCTCCGGAGCGTGAGAACTCCAACTAAATTATTTCTCCGTGGAGGTCGTGACATATGGCCTCGCCTCGTCTTGGCTCATCGGCTCGGAGGCGCTGGTGGACTATTTGACGAAGAGCTCCTGGGAACGCCGTGCCTGACGGAGAGCCTGACGGAGGAGAGTCTAACCTTCGTCAACTAGAAGGGGGGAAAAATACATGCACGAGTAACTCCTAGAAAAAAAAATATTATGAAAATATTAATATTTTGGAATTCCTAACTACCTCCCCCCCCCCTCAAGAAAAAGAAGGAAAAAAAATAAGACAACGTTACTCAACAAAAGTTACAAAAGGAAGTGGTTTAACTACATCTGGGAACAACCTCGCCTTATGACCAGGAAAATCACATTCAGGCCAGGAAATTTTGGAGAAAAACATAACACGATAACATTTTCAAGGATACTGTAAACCAGTTTTCCGGGATTATCTCACGGGTAAGAAAGCGGCTATCTATTTTCTAAACTTTCCAAATTTTGTTTTCCGGACAGTGATCGGTATTTTGAATTGTATTTAGCAAGGCTGGATTTAGTAAATGCATATTCTGAACGAATTTCACGCGGAAATCCTATTCCTCTCGGCTGCGTCTTGGAAACAATGTGAAAAAAGGTATAT
>BOPN01004385.1:27500-30000 GCA_017312705.2 Penaeus japonicus | reverse complement strand
GATAGATAGATAGATAGAGATAGAGAGAGAGAGAGAGAGAAGAGACAGAAAAAGAGAGAGGACACACACACACCAAACAGTGAGAGGAGGTAACTTGAGTGGCAAAACAGAATAGGTAACTTGCCGAAGTAAATTCAATATTTGACAGCCCGTTTCGCAATTCCACCAGAAAACACACCGCGTGTCCTTGAAAGAAATAACTTGGGTCGTCCTTGATCTACTACCCATGTCCGTGAGACCAGAATCCAGCAAAATACGTTTTATAATCACAGACACATACTAGCGTGTTTTTGTAGAACTCGTCTGCTCATGCATAGGCGTCTACGTGTGTACTTTTATGTGTGTAAGTTTATATGTGTACGTTTATGTGTGTACGTCTATGTGTGTACGTTTATGAGTGTACATTTATGTGTGTACGTCTATGTGTGTACGTTTATGAGTGTACGTTTATGTGTGTACGTCGTGCATTCATGGAGCTGTCGTTTCTGTGCATTTTCGTGTATGATTTTTATTTCTCTCCTTATTTTCCTCCTTTTCTATACCAGTGAGGAAAGACTGATTTTCTAATTTAATTTTCCTTGCGAGTCACACATTCTATGTTTCAAACTCCCAGGCGCTGCCCTTTTTTCCCACCGCCAGAGATGAAAAGATAAAAAAAGGAAGAGATAATAGGTTCGTTATAATGTATATGCGATACGTCGACGCTCTGGGTGTTGTGAACTCCCACCCCTTCCCATCCCCTACCTTCCCCCCCGCGGCCCCTTTAAATCTATCCTTTCCCCCTCTCGCTCCCCTACCCCGAGGTCCTCCTTTGAGTCCTACCCCACCCCCCTCTCCTCCCCCTCCTCCCTCTCACTATTCCCCAGACTCTTTATATTCTCCTTCCCCTCCCAACTCCTGCTCTCTTTTAACTTTTTAACCTCCTCTCCTTTCTCCTTTTCTTCCCCATTCCCTGTAAACTTCCCTCTTCCTTCCCTTTCTTCTTCTTCCTCGGCCTAGTTAACCCAGATAACCCCCACCCCCTCTCCTTCCCCGGAACAGCTAGCCTCCCCCTTCTCCTTCCCTCCCCCTCCCAGATACCGCCTCCCCCCTTTCCTTCCCCAGACCAGCTAACCCCCTCTCCCTCCCCTTCCCCAAACCAGCTAAACCACCCTCCCCCCTCTCCTCCCCCTCCCCCTCTCCTTCCCCTTCCCAAGACCAGCTAACCCCCTCTCCCTCCCCTTCCCCAAACCAGCTAAACCACCCTCCCCCCTCTCCTCCCCCTCCCCCTCTCCTTCCCCTTCCCAAGACCAACTAACCCCTCTCCTCCCCCTTCCCCAAACCAGCTAAACCACCCTCCCCCCTCTCCCTCTCCTTCCCTTTCCCCAGACCAGCAAAACCCCCCTCACCCCTCTCCTTCCCCTTCCCAAGACCAGCTAAGCCCCCTCACCCCCTCCCCCCTCTCCTTCCCCTTCCCCTTCCCAAGACCAGCTAAACCCCCCTCACTCCTCTCCTCCCCCCCTCTCCGGACCCCATGTTGTGAGAGGGGCTCAGCCGTGTTTGGGTAAGTGACATGTAATAGGGTTATCCCAGGATAGCAATGGGTGGGATTGGGTTGCTCGCAACGACGAACGGGGGTGGGGGAGGAGAGGGGAGGAGAGGAGGAGAGGAGGGGAGAGGAAATGGGGTAGGGGGTGGGGGGTGGGGGCATGGAGGAGAGGAGGAGGGGGGAGGAGAGAAAATGGGGTAGGGGTGGGGGGTTGGGGGCATGGAGGAGAGGAGAGGAGAGGGGAGGAGAGGAAATGGGGTAGAGAGGGGGGTTACGGGGGGGGGGGATTTCAAAACGCCCGTCGGCAATGCGAACGGGTTAGAATCGACATCGTGGTCATTGGATTTCTTTATTGGATTAGCGGAGGTGTGGGAGAATTGTTCACGAGAGAGGGAATGCGGCGGCCGGGCGGCTGGGCGGATGGGCGATCGCTCGTGGAACAATTGTGGACTCGTTTCGTGTCATGAGTTATGGCTGTTACGGGGAACGAGGCGACTCGTTTTGTTTCGTTTGTATGGGCAGAGAGAGTGAGGGGGAGGGGAAGAGAGAGAGAGTGAGGGGGAGGGGAAGAGAGAGAGAGTGAGGGGGAGGGGAAGAGAGAGAGAGTGAGGGGGAGGGGAAGAGAGAGAGAGTGAGGGGGAGGGGAAGAGAGAGAGAGTGAGGGGGAGGGGAAGAGAGAGAGAGTGAGGGGGAGGGGAAGAGAGAGAGAGTGAGGGGGGGAGGGAGAGAGTGAGGGGGGGAGGGAGAGAGAGAGTGAGGGGGGAGAGAGAGAGAGGGGGGGGGGGAGAGAGAGAGAGAGAGAAAAGAGATAAAAAGAGAGGGAAAGAGAGAGAGAGAGAAAGTGTTCACATTTGTTGCCGAAACTACTAGTAAATATGCAAGCAACCAAACATGCAAGCCTGGTGTATTGTGTCATTTACAAACTGAGAAATTTGTTATATCAACTACAACAAAGTAATATCTGATCTAAAG
>BOPN01004385.1:10000-12500 GCA_017312705.2 Penaeus japonicus | reverse complement strand
GTCCCACGTTCCGAGACATCTAGAAGTTAGAAAAAAAAGGAAAAGAGTAGCTTCTATGAATGGGTGTGCAGCGAGGGGCGTCCGTCTATAATGAGCCTAATCTCCCCTCGCAGTAGGTGCTATTTTGCCGTCTCGGGGATCAAACTCCTGACGATGTTTTCCTGCTGAGTAACAACACCGAGCTGCGAGGTCCCCTACAGTATTGCCAACGCAGGAGGGAACTTCCGTGTCATTATTTTCCGCATGATAAAAAGAGTTGTGTTTTTTTTTTTTTTTTTTTTTTATTTATTTAGTTTAGCGGTGTACACAAGAATATATATATTATTAAATAATGTTGTGTGTCCTTTCTGTCTCGTTCTATATTTTATTATATTTCTCTCTCTCTCTTTATCTCTCTCTCTCTCTTCATGTTTTTTTCTCTCTCTTTTTCATTCTTTCTCTCTCTCTCTCTCTCTCTTTCTCTCTTTCTTTCTCTCTTCATTTTTTTTCTCTCTCACTCTCTATTTTTCATTCTCTCTCTCTCTCTCTCTCTCTCTCTCTCTCTCTCTCTCTCTCTCTCTCTCTCTCTCTCTCTCTCTCTCTCTCTCTCTCTCTCTCTCTCTCTCTCACTTTACCTCTCTCTCTCTCTCTCTCTTTCTTTCTCCCCCCGTCTCTCTCTCCCTCTCTCTCTCTCTTCCTCTCCCCCGCACTCTCACTCTCTCTTTTTTCATTCTCTCTCACTATCTACATCCCCGAAATGAGACGAAGTGTTACCATCGCAGCAAACTCTAGCAATTCTGAAAACTTTTTTTTTTTTTTTTTTTTTTTTTTTTAATCTTCCCCATGAAACTTTGGCAACACTTGGAGCTTCTTCGGGCCCCATTAGTAAGGTCAGTTCACGACCTCGTTTTTTCCCTCCGAGCTCTTGTGTTTCTGAGCGAGGTCCCAGATGCACGATGCTTCACTCAGTCGCCTCTCGCTGAGTCCTTGACTGAGAGAAGGAGATAGGGATTAGAAAATGGAGGCTGATGGAGAGAAAGAGGGGAGAGGAGGTCGGAGAGAGAGAGAGAGAGGGAGGGGGAGAGAGAGAGAGAGAGAAAGAAAGAGAGAGAGAGAAAGAGAGAGAAATAGATAGATAGATAGAGAGAGAGAGAAGGAGCGAGAGAGAGAGAGAGAGAGAGAGAGAGAGAGAGAAGAGAGATAAGAGAGGGATGGGTCAGGGAGAAGGAGGAAGAAGAGGAGGAGGAGATGTAGAATAAGAAGGAGGAGGAAGGAGAAGTAAAATGGAAGAGGAAGAAGAAGGGAAGGAGGAAGAAGAAGAAGAGGAGGAGGAGAAGGGGAAACAAGAGCATGAGGATACTGAAAAGCAGAGGAGGAAGAGAAGGAGGAGGGGGGTAAGGGGAGAAAGAGGAGAAGAATCCGAAAATGTGAAGGATAAACAGGATGAGTTAGAGGAGGAGAAGATGAAGAAGAAATAGAAGAAGAATTAGGACTGGGGAAGGATGAGGATGAGGATAATGAGGATAAGAAAGAAGAGGAGAAAGAAGAGAAAGAGGTGAAGGAGGAGGAGGAGATGGAGGAGGAGGAGGAGGGTTAGAAGAGGAGAAGGAAGATTGGGATGAGGAGGAGGAGGTGAATAGGGAAGAAGATGAGGAGAATAAGAGGCAGAGGATGAAGAAGTGAAAGAAGAAGAGGTGGAAGAAGAAAAGGCTAGGGCGAAGAAGAAGAACAAGAAGAAAAGAAGAAGAAGAAGAAGAAGCGGAGAAAGAATAATAATAATAAGAAGAGTAGGAGGACAATGAAGAAGAAGAACAAGAAGAAGAAGAAGAGAAGGAGGAGGAAGCAGAAGAAGGAGAAGTAGAAGAAAGAGAAGAAGAGGAGTAGGAGGAAGAAGAAGAAAAAGAAGAAGTGGAGGAGGAAGAAGAGGAAGAAGAAGAAGTGGAGGAGGAGGAGGAGGAGGAAGAAGACGAAGAAGAGGAGGAGGAGGAAGAAGAAGAAGAAGAGGAGGAGGGGGAAGAAGAAGAAGAAGAAGAAGAAGAAGAGGAGGAGGAGGAGGAGGAGGAGGAGGAAGAAGAAGAAGAAGAAGAGGACGAAGAGGAGAAGGAAGAAGAGAGAGAGGTCCAATTCATTCGCCTCCCCGACCCGAGTTCGAAGAGCAAGCAAGTTCGCTCTTCAGCGCCATAAACGAGAACATATTTCAGTTGCAGGAACAGTTTAGGTTTTAAAGCTCTTGAGGCTTAAAATTCTCCCCTCCTCTCCCCTCCCCCACCCACTCCTTTCCCCTTCCCATTTCCCCTCTTCTTAGTCCCTTATATATACTTTACCTCTTTTCTTATTCTCGTTCTAGTATTCTCCTTCACCCCTTCCCCTTCCCCTCTCTCTCTGTCTTCCCTTTCCTTACTCTCGCTTCGCTTATCCCTTCTTTGCCTTCCCCTTTATCTCTCCCCTTTTCCGTTTCCCTCTTCTTCTTCTCATTGTCCTTGTCCTCTCCTCTCCTATGTTGTTTTTTGTTTTGCTTTTC
>BOPN01004385.1:0-5000 GCA_017312705.2 Penaeus japonicus | reverse complement strand
CAAACACACACACTATTACTTAGAAATAAGGTTTAGGATTTACGAGTTTCTATTTAGGAAAATAACCTAAACTTGGGATAGTGTTATACTTATTAGATTGTAGGAAGATAATATCAGGAATTCAGTAAAAAACAACAACGAATGATTGGGTGAAAAATTACTGAAAAAAACAGTTCAAAGTTGTATCATACAAAAAAAGGAAAGAATAAATAAACAAATAATTAAATAAATGAATAAATTAATTAAAAATAAACGCTATTCCCCCCTTAGTTTATTACTTAAGCCTTTTAAACATTTACAGTCAAATGTTTCATCTGTATTTGTGACAGAAAGCGGACTGGATTCCATCTCAAGAAAAACATTTGAAATCCCACACCACTGGAGACGAGAGGCCATGTGTCGGCCTGTCTGGGTAGGGGCTTTGTGTGCGTGTGTGTGTGTGTGTGTGTGTGTGTGTGTGTGTGTGTGTGTGTGTGTGTGTGTGTGTGTGTGTGTGTGTGTGTGTGTGTGTGTATTGGCGGGAGTGGTTGCTTTGCATTTATCTATCCATTTATCTATCTATCTATCCATCAATGCGCATACACACATATATGCAATAGAATATCTGAGAGAGAGAGAGAGAGAGAGAGAGAGAGAGAGAGAGAGAGAGAGAGAGAGAGAGAGAGAGAGAGAGAGAGAGAGAGAGAGAGAGAGAGAGAGAGAGAGAGAGAGAGAGAGAGAGAGAGAGAGAGAGAGAGTAATGAGAAAGAAAAAGAGAAAACAGAGAAAAAGAAAAAAAGAGAAAAAATAAGAAACAAAAAGAGAAAAAGAGAGAAACGAAGAGAGAGAGAAATAGAGAGAAAAAGAAAGCATATCCGAGAACACCACCACCCCCCTACTTCCACACTCCATCCTTCCCACCACCCCCTTCACACTCCATCCTGTACCACCCACCACCCACACCTGCCTCTCCTTACCACTCCTCTTCCACACTCCATCCTCGTACCACCCCTACCACCCACCACCCACCCTGACCTCCCGTCCTCCTCCCTACACCCCAACCCTATCTCAGAGGCTGAGATACGCCCAGGTGAACTGACGGAGTCCTGGGCGGCCCTGTAATATCTATAATGCTCTTAGACGAAAATTATATGGTGGCAGAGTTCCGCGTGTGCTCCGGGGTTCGAAATTCACGCCGGGTTTACGAGATGCCGGGAATTATATCTTTCTCTCTATATATATTGAAATAAAATGTATTTTTTCTCTCGTAGATCATTACTTTTCCGATGGAATTTTCACATTGATTAAATTCTCTTATAAATCTGCATGGGTTTTTCTTTTTTTTCTTCTTCTTCTTCTCTAATATATTGTGTTATTTGGTTAGAGTTGTTTGGTATATTCCACGTGATCATAAATTGAGAATTCCATTATTATCTGTTGAATATGGTATGTTGAGGACGAGGAGGAGGAGGTGGTGGTGGTGGAGGAGGAGGAGGTGGTGGAGGTGGAGGAGGAGGAGGTGGAGGAGGTGGGGGGAGGGTGTAGTAGAGGAGGAGGAGGAGGAAGAAGAAGAAGAGGAGAAAGAGGGGGAGGAAGAGTAAGAGGAGCAACATCAGGAGGAGGAGGAGGAAGAGGAGGAGAAAGAGGGGGAGGAGGAGTAAGAGGAGCAACATCAGGAGGAGGAGGTGAGGGGAGGATGTGGTAGAGGAGGAGGAGGAGGAGGTGGTGGGGGAGGGGGAGGGTGTGGTAGAAAGACGTGAGTGGCGGGGGTGGGGGGTGAGCGTGGGGATGGAGGGTGGAAGGGAAGGAGAGAGGGGGAAGGAGTGAGGAGGGAGCAAGGGAGGGAGGGACTGGGCAGAGGAGTGTGGAGGGAACAGGGGAGGAAGATAGGGAGGGGGGGGGGAGAAATGGAGCAAGAGAGAAATGGAAAGAGGGAGGGAGGGAAGGAGAGAATGGCCATGGAAGAGAAGAGGAAAGGAGGGAATAAGTAAGGGAGTGAAGAAGAGAAAAACTGGCCAAGGAAGCGAGGAAGGAGAAAGGAAGGAAAGGAGAGAGGGAGGGAGGGAGAGAGATAGAAATAAAGAGAAGGAAGGAGAGAGAAGGAGAGATGGAGAGTTAAAGAGATGAAGTGAGAGAGGGAAGAAGGACAGGTAGAGAAGGAAGGAGAGAAGGAAGAAGGACAGGTAGAGAAGAAAGGAGAGAAGAACTGAGAAACCCCAAGGCAGAGTTCCAGAGACTTGGCAACACTGTCGGCGGGCCGCTTGAGCCGAGCATAAAACCGGAGCCCGTTTGAAGGAATTGAATTATTGTTTCCGATGGTTCCACGCCACCGGTCCTCAGAACCACATTATGAAGTCGCGGGGGACATTCCCGAGTTTTCTGGAACACTAAGAATCCTTGGAACCAGTCCTGCAAAATGTTATTGTCTTTTAAAGGAGGTGGTGTAGACCGCGGCTCGGCGTGTGTGTTTGGGTGTGTGTCTGTCTGTGTGTGTGTGTCTGTGTGTGTGTCTGTCTGTGTGTGTGTGTCTGTGTGTGTGTGTGTGTGTGTGTGTGTGTGTATGTGTGTATGTACAGCATGTGGGTGGGTGTGTTTGTGTGTGTGTGTGTGTGTGTGTGTGTGTGTGTGTGTGTGTGTGTGTGTGTGTGTGTGGGTGCGTGTGTTTGTGTGTGTGTGTGTATTTGTGTGTGTGTGTGTATGTATGTGTGTGCGTGTGTGTGTGTGTGTGTGTGTGTACAGTGTGTGGGTGTGGTTGTTTGTGTGTGTGTGTGTGTGTGTGCGTGTGTGTGTGTGTGTGTGTGTGAATGTGTGTGTGTGAATGTATGTGTGTATACGTATGAGTGTGTGTGTGTCTGTGTACGTATGTATGTGCGTATTGGTATTTCGAAACTAAACTAAGAACGATAATAATAATAGTAATAATGACAACAATAATGTTTGTAACAGTAACAACAACAATAATAGGAATAATACAAATGATAATAATACTAATAATGATGCTAATAAGAACAATGATAATAATAATGATAATAATAATTACAATAATGATAATAATAATGATAATAATAATAATAACAATGATAATAATGATATAATTGATGATGATAACAATGATGATAACAACAAAAGTAATAATGATGTTGATAATAGTAATAAAAATATCAATAATAGTAATGATAATAATGACGACTACAAGAACGACAAAAATGATCATAATGATAATTATAACAATGCGGATGACAACCATGATGATAATGATGATAATTACATTATACATAATTCTAATGATAGTGTTGATTATGATTTTGATGATATCATGAATGACAATATAATGGTGGTAATGATAATAATAATGATAATGATAAGATTATAATACTGATAACAATGAGATGATAATAATGATGACAATGAGATGATAATACTGATGGCAATAGATATGATGGCAATAATGATGATAGTGGTGATGATAATTATAGAAATAATGCCAATGATGATAACACTAATAATGATAATTATAGTAATGATGAAAATTACAATGATTTTAATAATTATGATAACAATAATAACAATCCTGATCATGAAAATTATAAGAATAATGATAACAATACACCGCATTGCATCTCCTTCTCTTCCCCTCACTTCTTTCGCCTTCCTCCCTCCCTTCCTTCCTCCCCACCCTCTACCCTCCTCCTCCTCCCTCCCTCCCTCCCTCCCCCCTTCCCGTCACACTTCCCCCACCTAAATACACCTCCCTCCTTCCATCCCCGTCACTCCCTCCCCTCACCTAAATACACCTCCCTCACCATCCACCCCCCCCCCCCTCTTCCCCCTGCCCCTTAACCCCCTCGCTGTCCCTGTGAGCGGCACAATTACCAGGGTATATATATAAGAAGAAATAAGATAAGAGACTAATCAGAATAATGAAAGAAGCAACAGATGGCAACACCGGCCAGGAGGACCATTGGCAAACGAACAGAAGATTCATCCAATGGCTAACTTTCTCCTCTTTCTTCTCTTTTTCTGTTGTTTTCCTTTTTATTCTCCTTCTCTTCCTTTCCTTCTCGTCCCATATTCCTTTTCTATTTTTACATTGTTTCTTTATTTTTCTTTCCTTTTTACTTTTTTTCTTCTTTTCCTCCCTCCTTCCTCCGTTATCCTTTTCCATTCCTTCTGCTCTTCCTTTATTCTTTTTCCTCCTCTTCCTCCTTTCTCTCTCTCTCTCTTTCTCTCTCTCTCTCTCTCTCTCTCTCTCTCTCTAGCGTTCTCAATGTCTCGGTCTATTTAGTTGCTTATATCATTCTGTCGCTCTTTCGCTCATAATTATGATACATATACAATCAATTGCAAAATCCTACACCACTGCATCATCATCATCCATCTTATCATCATTATCATAATCCTCATCATCATCACCATCATCATCATCATCATTACCATCACCACCATCATCATCATCACCAATAGTCACCATTATCAACATCATCACCATCATCACCACTGCCAACATCACTATCAGCACCAATAATCGCCATCATCATCACCATTGCCATCATCACCACCACCATCATCATCGTCACTGTTATCATGCCCAATCCAACAATATTCCTATAACTATCACGATCAAAATGGACGGAAACCAACGCCATTCTGAGAGAAACGAGAATAAACTAGTAAACAAAAAAAAAATCAAAGAAAAAAAAAACAAAAAAAGAATTGAGGAATAAGAGAAACAATCAAAGAGTAGCAATAGACTGTTTTCTTCCATAAAATCGGTAACTTGTTTTATTTCATTTTCAGAAAGCATATTTTTAGAGTGAAGCTCATTAAAAAAAAAAAAAAAAAAAAAAAAAAAAAAAAAAAAAAAAAGTAGGGTAAGCTGTGAGGAAAACACGACATTTGAGGGAAGTTGAATAATATGTTTGTAAATTCAACCTCGATGGTTAACTTTTGCTGTGAAAACGTAATTTGCTTTGGCAGAGGTTGCATGCAGTATGCAGGTGCACGGGGCTTTATTTGGGGGA
>BOPN01004384.1:112500-125000 GCA_017312705.2 Penaeus japonicus | reverse complement strand
CTATGCTAAATTCCCTTTTTTTTCGGGATTGATGTTATATAAATGCTGTAATATTTGGGAAAATTGATTGTTACATGGTAAGAATGATATTTAATAAGCCGTTTTGTTTTGATGTTCTATTGGCACAGTATTTTATTTCTTTCTATTAATCAAAATACCCATGAGAATCAAGAAAAGAAAAAAAACTATTCTTTATTATTATGCTTTTCTCTATGATTAAAAAACACCCACAATCTAATAAAAAAACACAAGACCCTCCCTTAAAAAAATAGGAAAAAAACAACAAAAAACAGTTGACCGAACAGACCAAATATTAAAAGAAAACACTAAATACAAGAAGAAATACATCCATCTCCTATACACATATCCGACCACATCACCTAAAAAAAAAAAAAAAAAAAAAAAAAATCATACAAATAAACATCCAAATCAACTTACCTCAGCAGCGGGCGGTTTGGGCGCAGTGGGCGTCAGAACCAGAGTCTCGTAGCCCTCCCACGCGGAATGCAACTTGTTGATACACGTTGAGTCGTAGGAAAGGGAGAGGAAAATACTTCCAGTTCCTTCTTCGATCTTGTACATCTACGAAAGGGGAGAGAGAAAGAGAGAAAAAAATGGTTGTGAAATTAGATTGAAAGTGAAATGCGACGTAAAGATTGAAATGCGATGGGGGAGGGGAGAGGGGTGGGGGGGGGGATGGGTGTAATTTTGAGATTTTGTTTGTAGTCTAGATGGGTCTAATGTGGTTGATAGAGTGTGGGTTGTTTCTGCTAGGAAAGCGGAGTTTTATTTCTGTTGTGAATTGTGCGGAGTTTTTGAATGTGGGTTCGCGTGTTGATTTAGATTTTTGCCCCTTGCACTCTGCGAGTTTTTTCCCTCTCTCCATTTCTCCCTCTCCTTACTTTCCTCCTCTCACTCCTCCTTTCTCCACCCCCTCCTCTTTCCTCTCTCTCCCTCCCTCTCGCCCTCTTCCTCCACCCCCCCCCCCCATTCCCTCTCTCTTTCTCTGTCTCTCTCTCTCTCTCTCTCTCTCTCTCTCTCTCTCTCTCTCTCTCCCTCCCTCCCCACTCTCTCCCTCCCTCCCTCCTTCCCTCCCCCTCTCCCGTCCCTCCCTCTCCCCGTCCCTCCTTCCCTCCCTCCTTCCCTCCCTTAAAATCTCGAAAGCACGTCAGATGTGAATGCGCAACCACGAGCTTCTAGAAATCGACATGCCAAAATCACCAATTAGAAAAAAATTAAAGTTATTCAGATTCACCTCAAAAGAAGGTCAATTCTCAAACAGAAATTGACTTGCAGTTGCACGATCAACATTAAAAAAAAACCGTCTCCTAAAGCGTTGTTTCAAAGAGAGAGAGAGAGAGAGAGAGAGAGAGAGAGAGCGATAGATAAATAGATCGAAAGACTGATTGATAGAGAACGAAAGAGAGAGAGAGAGAGAGAGAGAGAGAGAGAGAGAGAGAGAGAAAGAGAGAGACAGAGACAGAGAGAGAAAAGAGAGAGAGAGGTAGAGGGCCATCATCTTACTTAAAAGACCCCTCCCCCGCCCCCGCCCCCCCCTAAATATAAATAAAACCCACGGCGTTGAATATAACATGCCACAGAACCCGTGTAAATCATCTTGACGTTATTTGTGCAGTGTTGCAATCTCGCCCCATTACGAAACCTTAGTTCTAACTGCACCCTCGCTTCCCTCTACCGCCCTCGCCCGCACTCTATTCATCTACGTCTTCTCTGACCGCTAGCACGCCCCCACCCACTCTTTCTTTCTCGCTCTCTCTCTTTCTCTCTCTCTCTCTCTCTCTTTCTCTCACTCTGTCTCTGTTCTTTTATTCTTTCTTTTTTCGCTCTCCCTCTCTTTCTCTCAATCTGTCTCTGTCTCTCCCTTACTCTCCCTCTCTCTCTCTCTCTCTCTCTCTTACTCTTTCATTCTCGCTCGTTCTCTCTCTCTCTTTCTCTCACTCTGTCTCTGTCTGTCTCTGTCTCTCTCCCTTTCTCTCTCTCTCTCAATCTCTCTCTCTCTCTCACACACACACACACACACACACCCACACACACACGCACCCCCCCCTCCCCCCACACCCACCCACCCACATACACACACGCACACAAAACCAGCCCCCCCCACCCTGCCCCCTACCCACCCACCCACACCACAAGGATATCCACGCCGACCAAACATTTTTATATCTCTTAATACGGGCGAGCATTATGAAGTAGATTGCGTGTAATTACGGACATAACTTCCACACGGCGAGGACTTCTTGCCTCGCTCGTTCGTTTTTCCGTTTTTCTTCGTTTTTTTTTCTTTTAAGACGCGGTTGTCTCATATTGTCGTCGAGGTTTTGTTCTTGTGTGTTTATGTGATTATTCATCTCGTCTTTATTTATCATTATTATTATTTTAAAATTCTATTTCGCCTTCTTCTTCTTCTTCTTCTTCATCTTCGTCTTCTATTTATGTGTTTATTCTTCTCGTCTTTATCTGTTTTTATTCTATTTCGTCCTCTTCTTCTTCATCTTCTTCGTCTTCTTCTTCTCCTTCTTCTTTTCTTTCTCTTCTTTCCGTTTGGTGTTCGTATTTTCCTTTTCATTTTTGGTGTTTGGTTGTCGTCCTGTTTGTTTTGTTTTGTTTTGTTTATTTTTGGGTTGAGTTAAAAGTGGAAGTATCATTGTAATTCGTTTATTGTCAATGTTGATAAGAAATTTATTAGTTTCAATACAGTGTTGTTGCAAAAATGTCTAAATGCATATTCTTAGTAATATACTGCAAACACGTCGACATAAACGTGAATATAATTTATCTCACACCCAAACACGTATATATCCTATATCTATATTTCAATCTACTTATCTATCTATAAGCTTATCTACCTATAAGCACGTACGTAACCACTACTCACACACACATACAAACATACATACATACATACATACATACATACATACATACATACACACATACACAGACAGACAGACAGACACATACACACACACAAACACAAACACACAACCACAAACACACACGACCACAACCACAAACACACCTATCCATCCATCCATCTATCCATCTACCAACCCAACGTCCAACGTAAGCAAGCACTCCAATAGCACAGACCTCCACCCTTCCCCCTTCCCCCCACCCGCACACCCCATCCCGGCCGAATCAACTCCAAACGACATCGCCAATAACACACACACACACACACACACACTGCAACACTGCCACATTGCAAGCATTGCGTCCCTCCCTCCCTCCCTCCCTCCCTCCCTCCCTCCCTCGGTTCCCTTTGACAAATCTTCTCACGTTCGTCACCCAACGATAGCGACTTCCGGCCGGAGCTATTTCCCGTAATAAAGTAGAAGAACGATTCGAAGGAGCATCAACCTGGGAGAGAGAGAGAGAGAGAGGGGGGAGGAAGAGGGAGAGAGAGAGAGGGGGAGAGGGAGAGGGAGAGGGGTGGGAGGGGGAGGGGGAGGGTGAGTGGGGTGAGAGGGAGGGAGGGAGAGAGGGAGGGAGGGATAGGGAGGGGAGGGAGAGAGGAGGGAGAGGGAGAGAGAGGGGAGAGGGTGGGGAGGGAGGGAGGGAGAAGGGAGAGGGAGGGGGTGAGAGAGGGGAGGGGAGAGGGAGGGAGGGAGGGAGGGAGAGGGAGGGGTGAGGAGAGGAAGAGGGAGAGGGAGAGGGAGAGATAAAGAGAAAGAGAGAGAGAGACAGAAAGAGAAAGAGAAAGACAAAGAAAGAGAAAGAGAAAGGGAGAAAGAAAGAGAGAGAAAGAGAAAGAGAGAAAGAAAGAGAGAAAGAAAGAGAAAATTTTAATTTCCCTTCCCTCCCGTGAGCATCATTTAACCTCGTTTTCTTCCCAGGCAGATTCCACACGTCCGACCAAGATATTTTCCTGTCTGCTTCGGGGATTTAGAAGAAAAGAAAAAAAAAAAAGAAAAAAGAAAAAAAAAGAGAAAATAAACCTTCGTGTGACTAGTTTTTTTTACGCGTTTCATCTCTTTTTTTTTTTTTTTTTTTTTTTTATTAAATAAGCATTCCGATCATCTGACTCATTGTATGTTTAGTCTTTAATTATCTATATAAAAAAAGATAAATAGTTTGATATATAACTTTTTTTTTATCTTTTTTTTTTATTTTCTCTTTGCAATGGCGGTTGTTGAACTGTGTCGCGATATGTTTTATGCATGACAGTTCCTCTGATGATGATGAAAAATCGTGGAAAATCTTGGGTGACATGCACTTTCGGATTCAAATTGACATTCTTGTTTATTGACTTAAAGTGCATTTTTTTTTTTTTTTTTTTTTTTTTTGGTGGGGGGACTGAACTATTACTATATTCCTCGACGTACAATCGTACATATACATTTCGAAGAGATCCAGCAACACCAAATACAACACAACTACAAAAAAAAAAAAACTACAAGAAAACCGCAAAGTAATCTCCCCATTACATACATACATATCCGAGATTTTACTTCATATATATCTTTTTATTCTTTCTTTCTTCCTTTTTTTCTATCATGACTCGGAAACCGCCATGTCCACCGGCGGCAGAACATCTGTTTCCACAATCGCTCGCCTTCAAGAAAATCAATAGAATTATCACCCGAGTTTCCAATTCTCTCTAACTCACGGACTTCCGCTATCGCCGCGACCGGAATCTGGACAGTCGGACCTGGCGTGGGAACCGTGACTGGTAGTAATAGTATTCGCGTACCAGCTGTTGTGTTGGTACGGTACGGTACGGTACGCGGATCGAGGTGGTAGCGACAGAGGTTGAGGTGGTAGAGACAGAGGTTGAGTGAGGTGGTAGAGATAGAGGGTGAGGTGGTAGCGATAGAGGTTGAGTGAGGTGGTAGAGATAGAGGTTGAGGTGGTAGCGATAGAGGGTGAGGTGGTAGCGATAGAGGTCGAGGTGGTAAAGACAGAGGTTGAGGTGGTAAAGACAGAGGTTGAGTGAGGTGGGAGAGATAGAGGTTGAGGTGGTAGCGATAGAGGTTGAGGTGGTAGTGAGAGAGGTTGAGGTGGTAAAGACAGAGGTTGAGGTGGTAGCGATAGAGGGTGAGGTGGTAGAGATAGAGAGTTGAGGTGGTAGAGATAAAGGTTGAGGTGGTAGAGATAGAGGGTGAGGTGGTAGCGACAGAGAGTTGAGGTGGTAGAGATAAAGGTTGAGGTGGTAGAGATAGAGGGTGAGGTGGTAGAGACAGAGGTTGAGGTGGTAGAGATAGAAGGTGAGGTGGTAAAGACAGAGGGTGAGGTGGTAGCGAGAGAGGTTGAGGTGGTAGAGATAGAAGGTGAGGTGGTAAAGACAGAGGGTGAGGTGGTAGCGAGAGAGGTTGAGGTGGTAGCGACAGAGGTCGAGGTGGTAAAGACAGATGTTGAGGTGGTAAAGACAGAGAGTTGAGGTGGTAGCGACAGAGGTTGAGGTGGTAAAGACAGAGGTTGAGGTGGTAGCGACAGAGGTTGAGGTGGTAGCGACAGAGGTTCAGGTGGTAAAGACAGAGAGTGAGATGTAGAGAGATAGGTTGGTATGTATAGGAAAATATAGATATCTATAATGTTAAGGGTTGAGGTGTATGGTAATCTATACAGAGCTATTGTATTGAGACGAATAAAAATGTATGAATCTGTAGTATGCATGTCGAGATGAAATGTATATAGATCTATTGCAGATCTATTGGTCTAACTTTGAGAGAAATCGAAATGTATAACTATCTAATAAGTATTTTTTATTGAGATGTATAGAAATCTATTAGACTAACCTTGACATAAATGCATAATCATCTAATATACTAATACTAGGAACAAGAGAAAAGTGTAGATATCTAATATATTATCTAATAAATGCACAGAAATCTAAGAACAGATGCACCGAAACTACACCAAAGGAAACACAATAGAGGCAATGAATACAAACAATAGATATTAACGGAGATTATACATCTTAGAAAACAGAAGCGATTAGGATAGAGAAGTTTGGCATCTGTTAAGTTGAGGGGAAATTCCGGATGTGAAGTGGTCTTGACACGGATGTCCATTTTGACACGCACACGCACACGCACACGCACACGCACACGCACACGCACACACGCACACTCACTAACACACACATACATGCACACGCACACACACACACACACACACACACACACACACACACACACACACGCACACACACACACATTTTTATGATATACCGTCTACATATACTGACAAAGTGAAAACATTAACCAGACTTTAGTTCTTTAAAGAATATAACACAGATCACCATTCCTCATTTCCCTAATTAATTAATTACCTTAAATTTATTCTTCCATTCTAAACACGGAGCATCGGAACGACCGAAGACCAAGCCATTAATCTCACACACAGAATGAGACAATCGCTTCCATCTCGCGAAAGAAAGAAAAAAAAAAGAAAATAAAAATCGCATCACGTAATGGCTGATTGATAAAAAAAAGTAAAAAGATATAAAAATTAAATAGATTTAGAGTCATTGCTCCTTCCGGGATTGGAATAAAAAAAAAAAAAAAAAAAAAGCAGTCGGCGCGTGTTGACAGATCAGCTGACACGAGTACCATGACCTGGCTTTGCATGTGTCCGAAGGCGACGGATGTGGCTTCGTTCGCATGTCAAAAAAAAAAATCCTCATAAAATCTCTCTCTATCGGTACCCGCGTATGTATTTTCGTAATTATACAAATATATTCTTATCATTTCATCTATTCTCGTATATCTACGTACGTTGTAAGTAAGAGAAAATAAATACTTTTGAAGCTTCGTAGATAGTTACAATATGTCAGTCGCGTCGGAACACGTTGACCGGATGTAGCGTGTCCACCATGTTGTTTCTTCGACTTGTTTTCTCAAGAATCCGACACACTGTACAGGATTTCAAGAACAAACGCTCGAATCTTTTTTTTTTTTTTTTTGGGGGGGGGCTCAAACGCTCGTTTTTTTTTTTTGGGGGGGCTCAAAGGCTCGGATCTATCTTTTTTTTTCTTTCCTTTTCTTTTTTTCTTTTTTTTTTGGCTCTGTGTGGCTTGATTTATTTTCTCTTCAAATACAAGAGGGAATTTCAAACTTTCTTCTGGCCCTTTTCTTTTCTTTTCTTTTTTTGAGATTGATTTCTGCAACGTAAAGTGAAAAAAAGCAACAACGGGAATAAATTAAGCTTCTGATAAATGTTAGATGATTAAGTCTGTGAATTTCTTTACTTTCTAATTCACACAGACACGCAGGAATGTTAATACATACATACATAAATAAAACCGTACACAAATGCGCGCACACACATATACACACGCACACACACACACACATACAAACACTAACATATACATACATACATACATACATACATACACATATACAGACAGACAGACACAAACACGCACAAGTGAGTTACGGTTGGCTGTGGTGTGTAAGGGGAGGGGAGGAGGAGGGGAGGGGAGGGGAGGGGGATGGGAGGGAAAGGGAAGGGGAAGGGAGGGAAGGGGGACGGGGGTAGGAAGGGAGGGAAGGGGGAAGGGAGTAGCAGTAGGGGGGTCTCTCAAACCACCCAAAATTATACATAAAAGTATATTTCGTAAGAAACTAGAGCCAAAAGAGACATAATAGATTCTTGGAACTAAGGGGGAAGTGAGGGGTGTGGGGGGAGGGAGGGGGGGAGGGGGAAGGGTAGAGAGACGGGGGAGGAGGAGGAACTGAAGGGAGGACAGGGGAAGGGAGAAGAAGAAAATGGAAGGGGGGGATAAGGAAGGGGAAGGAAGAGATAGGAAGTGGGAAGGGCAAGAGGAAGAATTGAAGAATTGTAATTGAAGGGGCGGGGATAAGGAGAGGGGGAAGATTGGAAGGAGGAGGGGGAAGAGGGAGGGGGGACGGGAAGAGAAGGAGAAGGAGGAAGAGGAAGAGAAGGAGAAGGAGAAGGAAGAGGAGAAGGAGAAGGAGAAGAAGGAGAAGGAGAAGGGGGAAGAGGGGAGGGGGAAGAAGAGAAGGAGAAGGAGAAGGAGAAGGGGGAAGAGGGGAGGGGGAAGAAGGGAAGGAGAAGGAGAAGGGGGAAGAGGGGAAGGAGAAGGAGAAGGAGAAGGGGGAAGAGGGGAGGGGGAAGAAGAGAAGGAGAAGGAGAAGGAGAAGGGGGAAGAGGGGAGTGGGAAGAAGAGAAGGAGAAGGAGAAGGAGAAGGGGGAAGGAGAAGGAGAAGGGGGGAGAGGAGAAAGAGAAGGAGAAGGGGGAAGAGGAGAAGGAGAAAGGGGAAGAGGAGAAAGAGAAGGGTGAAGAGGAGAAGGAGAAGGAGAAGGAGAAGGAGAAAGGGGAAGGAGAAGGGGGAAGGAGAAGGAGGAAGAGGAGAAGGAGAAGGGGGGAGAGGAGAAAGAGAAAGAGAAAGAGAAGGAGAAGAAGAGAAGCAGAAGGGGGGAGAGGAGAAAGAGAAAGAGAAGGAGAAGGGGGAAGGGGCGGGATAGGAAGGGGGTTAGATAATGGCGATGATGAAAGCATTGTTGAGGTAATTTTGGAAATGAAGAAACAGAATGAGAAGGAAAATAAAAGATGTAAAAAAGGAAGGTTTTTGCTCAGAATGAATATTAAAGTAAATCGCTGTTTGATTGTTGCTCTGTGCAATACACACACATAAAATAAAAGTAGGAAAATACACATCATTCATAATATATTCTGTGTGTGTGTGCGTGTGCGTGTGTGTGTGTGTGAGTGAGTTTGTGCGTATGCGTGTGCGTGTGCGTATGCGTATGCGTGTGCGTGTTCATGCGAGTGTAAACATGTACAAACCCCGCTCTTTTGCTCCTTCAATTAGTCCTACACTGACACAAAATCCAAAAAACTCAACCGTGATAAAACACGCGGCATATATCTGCCCTTCCTCCTCGCACCCCAACGAGACAAAAGCCCACCTGAAAGGCACAGACCCGATGCCCCTGCGACCTAAACTGCATGGCAAGTGTCTGTCTCTTGGTGTTGACTGTGACAGGGACGACGGTGTGGCTACGACGGTGTGACGACTATTACTATGACTATGTGGATGGTTGTGACTATGACGAGGAAGATGAGTGTGACTGTGATTTTATGACAGTGACTATGACGAGGGAGATGAGTGTGACTGTGACTGTGACGAGGGAGATGACTGTGACTGTGACTGTGACTATGACGAGAGAGATAGCTGTAAATGTGACTGTGACTATGACGAGGGAGATGACTGTGACTGTGATTGTGACGAGGGAGATGAGTGTGACTGTGACTGTGATTATGACGATGGAGATAACTGTGACTGTGACTGTGACAATAACGGTGATAATTGTGAGTTTGACGATTACTGTTTTAATGATGGCAATGACAATACTCACTCAGACTACAACGTGGATTCTTATGCTTAATCATTTACACCTATGCCTACATTCATCCCTATGCCAAAAAAACAATGCCTACACCCGCGTCTATACCCTGTAGTGCCCTGTAGCCATGCCACTCCCATCTAACAACAGTGCCAACACCCACTGACAACCCTACATCACCAACCCAACCCAAAAGCTACCCTACAATACCCACCCACGCCAAAGCCAAAAAACAACAACGACCAAGACCAAGCCAATCTCGACCTTAAAAACAACCAACAACACCCAACAGCCAACAGCCAATAGCCAACAGCCTGCCGTCTGCCAACAGCCTCTCTGCCTGCCGTCCTGCCTTCCGTCCTGCACACACTGACCACAACGAAAGGGCCTGCATCAGCAACGGATGTGGTTTCGCCCTTACGCTAACTCTGCCTTAACTGATGAGACACATGATGCGGTCGCCACGACGGGGGGGACGTTGCGTGTCTTAAGGAAGGTCTCAGGTGGATACGCACAAGACGTCAAGGGGGTGAGGGGGGGAGGGGGGAGGGAGATTAGGGTGATGGGGAGGAAGGGGAAGCGTAGGGTGGGGAAGGGGGAGAGGACAGGGGAGAGGGCAGGTGAAGGGGAGGACAGGGAAGGGGGAGAGAAGGTGAAGGGTGAGGGGGAAGGGGGCAGGGGAGGGGGAGGGGGAATAAATAGATGTATCCAAAACACACGATGAGAGAGAGAGAGAGAGAGAAGTACTAAAATATATTCATATATATATATATATATATATATATACATATATATATATATATATATATATATATATATATATATATATATATATATATATATATATATATATATATATATATATATATATATATATATATATATATATATATATATGTATTTCTGTGTGTGTGTGTGTGTGTGTGTGTGCATATGGAAATATATATATACATATATATATATATATATATATATATATATATATATATATATATATATATATATATATGTATATATATATATAAGATAGATAGATTGATATAGACATATATAGAGATAGATTGATACAGATATAGATAAATATAAATAGACAGATGTATGTATGTATGTATGTATGTATGTATGTGTGCGTGTGTGTGTGTGTGTGTATGTATGTATGTATGGATGGATAAATATAAACATACATAGACAGTATATATAAACTACAGCCGATCCACTGAGAGAACTGGACGTGTTTACACACAGGTCTTCACAGCAACCCCCCATCCCCTACCCCCACCCTCCTCCCCACCCCCATCCCCCTTAATTCCATCTCGCAAAGACTTAGAAAAATCCTTCCTTTTTTTTTTTTTTTTTTTTCCTCCGGCACTTTAAACTGACATTACCCAGAAGTGAGGGGGATAAAAAAAAGACAGGAAACAACCCCTGAGCGCCGTTTGTCGACCGCCCGCCCCGCCCACCCAGCCAGCATCACGCGCGCGCGAACTTCCCCGGAGTGGAACCTGCGTGTGAACCACTCGTCCGATTCCGCTCGACTCGGACTTCGGCGCGGCTTCGAGTTTTCAAAAAGGTCGAGCTCGGGATCGGGATTTGGGATCGGGATCGGAGCGAGAGAAAATGGTGGAGGTTGAGGGTCGTCAGAGATGGTCTGTTTTTTTTTTTTTTTAATTGTCTTTTTTTGAAGGATTGAGAGAGTCGCGAGGAGGTATGAGATGAGATAAAAATTTTCGAGTTATGGAATAAGGAGGATGGAGGGGAGGAAGAAGGAGGATGGAGGAGGATGGAGGAGGATGGAGGAAGAGGAAGAGGAGGAGGAGGAGGAAGAGGAGGAGGAGGAGGAGGAGGAGGAGGAGGAAGAAGAAGAAGGAGGAAAAAAAGAAAGAAGTGGAGGGAGTGCCGAAGAAGATGAAGCAGAAGGAGAAGATGATTAAGAAGAAGAAGAGGGAGAAGTGCAGAAGAAGAAAAAAGGTGAAGAAAGTGAAGAAGAAGAGGAGGAGGAAGAAATGCAGAAGAAGAAGAAAAAAATGAAGAAGAAGAAAAGAAGAAGGAGAACAAGGAAAAGGAGAAGAATAAGAGGAAGGAGGAGGAGGAAAAGCGTATCCGACCAGCGCATTCGAACAGCCCAAGCGAGGAAGAAGACAGGAAATGCTTTTTGGCGGGGAATGGCCAAGAGCAAAGAGGGGAACATATGCAGCTCGGGAAAGCAATAGGGTCGAAAATCCCCTTGGCGACACGAAGCGCAATGGTCCTTCCGAACGGACGATCTCCGGAGCTCGATGTCGGCCGGCCTTTTAATCAAGGTTTGTGTTTTGTGTGTCTACGATTAATGGACGAGGCGGCGATGCTGCTTTTTATTCATCTCTCTTTTTTTTTTTTCTTCTTTTTTTTTTTTTACCATTTGTGTAAAAAAAGAAACGTATCCTGTTTCACACTTTGATGAATAATAATGCACGTCTCAAAAGGTGTTTGTGTGGGACAGAGTCGATTCGGGATTCGGTTGGGGTGGGGGTGGGTAGGGGGGTGGAGATACGACAGACAGGTGGAACAGAAATTAAAATAACAGTTGAAAGATGGACAAAAACAGATAAAAAGTTTTTTTTTTTTTTTTTTTTTTTTTTTTTTTTTTTTTTTTTTAATAAAGTATTTTTTTAATGCGCCTTAAAAAAATAAAATCTTAAACTACTTAGAACTCAAAGGTATAATTTAGAGAGAATATCAATACTTTTTATAGGAACCGACAACCACAAGAACAATGAATTATTGGAACATATCTCTAGATCAAAACAAACAAACAAACAAACAAATACGAAAAAATAAGATACAGAAAATATATATACGTAAAATAATTAATTTCTAGATCAAACTTCACAATCACTCGTGTTTATACCTATATCAATTCCTTCTGTTAGCTTCAAATTAAAACACATATTACACAATCACTTAAGAGTCAGCTGATCCTATCAAACTCAAACTCAAACTAAAAAAAAAAAAAAAAAAAAAAAAAAAAAAAACACTACCTACATTTTTCTTACCTATTTCCCTATCTATTCATCTATTTTGGTTAGAGCTTTGGGCAGCAGAGGCTTCACTGAACCTCAACCATAATCTAATTAGGGTTGAGGACGGCAGCACAGGTGGTTTCACGAGAGGTTTCCGAA
>BOPN01004384.1:85000-100000 GCA_017312705.2 Penaeus japonicus | reverse complement strand
CCCCAACACACAAGTTCTATATAACACGCGGATCACAAGACGCTCAACAGACCTTAATAATTTCCTTGCTGATTCCTTGCACAGGTGAGAGGAAGTGCGCATAACAGCTGGCGAGCATCTGTCCTGCCCACGTGCGGGGAATAGATAGGATAGGGTATAGGCACCGTAGGGGGAAGGGTGATAGGGTGAGATAGGATAGGGTAAGGCGAGGCGGGTATAAGGGGGGTGGGGGGGCGGCGGGTTGTAAGTATGATTGTTATGTGGATGGGATTATACGGAAATGAATTGATACGATGGGAGTACAGGGATAGAACGTATGTTTTTTGTTGTTAAGATGGAGGTAAGGATAAATGTTTACGCGCAGGCACGCGCGGGTTTCGCACACACGCACACGCACAGACACACACACATATACACACGTACACACACACACACACAAACAGACAGACAGATGCACACATACGCACACACACACACACACATGCACAGGCACACAAACACACAAACAGAAAGACAGATACACACACACACACACACACATACACACACACACACTCACACAAACACAAAAAAGCTCACAACAACCCAGATACTCCTCGAAAATAGAACAAACAAACACACACGCACACACACAAACAAAACAAAAACAAAAAACACACCAGCATATAAACAGCGTTCCCAAATAGCAGTACCGGCCATTCATCACAACAGCAACAATTGCTAGCGTAAAAAAAAAACAGAAAACTGAAAAAAACAGTAACGGTACAAACGCCAATAGTGAAAACCAAACGGGTCATCGATGGCGGTACATGTGGCTGATCTAGTGGGCGGTACATGCGGCTTGGCCCCCACCAGGTGTCGCCATGACAGGTACAGATGGCGGTACATTAGCGGCCGCGGTACATTACGGTCGGGACTTTGGTATTACAACCCGCGCAGATGAGCCTTAATAGGGGATGCTGTCAGGTCCGAGTGTCTTCACCTGTCTAGGATTTCTGTGTTGTCCTTAATTTACTTGTATCCTTTCTCTCTCTCTCTCTCTCTCTTACTCTCTTTCTTTCTCTCTCTCTCTCTCTGTCTATTCGTATTTGTCCGGCTCCGTCTCTACCTCTTGGTCTCTCTTGTTCTATTTCTCTCTCTCTTATTCTCTCTCTCTCTCTCTCTCTCTGTCTATCCGTGTTCGTCCGGCTCTGTCTGCTTGACAATATGTCTCTGTCTCTCTTGTTCTATTTATCTCTCTCTCTCTTACTTCTTTCTCTTTCTTTCTCTCTCTATCTTATTCTCTTTTCTCTCTCTCTCTCTCTCTCTCTCTCTCTCTCTCTCTCTCTCTCTCTCTCTCTCTCCCACACACACACACACTCTCTCTCTCTCTCTCTCTCTCTCTCTCTCTCTCTCTCTCTCTCTCTCCCTGAAACAACAACCATCTGTCGTTTTATATACAAGAGTAATTATCAGTGTCATTGTCTTGTAATGACGAGGCACCAAAGAACAGTGAAAGGGGGGAAGGAGGGGGGGTGAGGATGGGATGAGGTATGGTAGGAAGGAGGAGGAGGGAGGAGCAGGAGGGGAGGAGGAGGGGGGAAGGAGGTGGGGGGAGGGACTCCTGAACCTTGACACGTGACTTGACATGACAGTTCTCCGTCTTATTTCTCTCCACTGTCGTTTTCAAATGGTTGTAATTTGCGATAATCTCGTGGTTATTTTACTTATCGTGATAGGGGTGGAGGGGGAAGGGGGGAGGGGGGTATATCGACGTTTATGTATCATTAACGCGATCGTGCTAGTGTTTAGACTATTTTCACCCTTCTTTCATTTTCTGTTTTTTTTTTGTATGCCAGTTACTTTCTCCGCAAGTCATTAATTTGCTGATTCATGTATTTACTTCTGAGTGGGTTAATACCAAAGAGCTGTATTTCTGATGATGTTTGAAGTCCTATTTTGAATCCGGCGTTCGTAATCTTCACAAAGTATCCAAGACATTAATAACACTTAGTATCAATACAATATGAACAACACTTTGAAATTCTAAAATTTCGTAATAACTCGTGTTAGAACTAAGACGCCAAACCATAAAACAACTCCAGACGTGACGCGTAAGTAACCAACATGGCGCTCCTTGCGATAGTGTCCCTTACGACCGCCAGATGGCAGGCGTGGAGGCGCAATTGAAAAGGAAATTGGGAAGATGATGGTCGTAAAAAAGGGTCTGCTTATAGAATCGGTCGGCAGGTGAGGCTCAAAAATTCACGTGGGACTTCGAGTTTTATTGGAAGAGGCTAGCAGAGTTTGTATATTTTGTGAATTAATTTCTATATTTACTGTATATAAGAGTATGGCGTGTGTGTGTGTGTGTGTGTGCATGTGCGTGTGTGTGTGTGTGTGTGTGTGTGTGTGTGTGTGTGTGTGTGCGTGTGTGTGTGTGTGTGTGTGTGTGTGTGTGTGTGTGTGTGTGTGTGTGTGTGTGTGTGTGTGTGTGTGTGTGTGTGTGTGTGTGCGTGTGCGTGTGTACAAACATACACAAAATCAGTATATCCATTTAGAGATTTCAATGCGCCGATGGCCATGAGCTAAAAAAAACAAATGCAAATCAACGAAATATATAATTTACTACACGTCAATGATATATCCCAACGCTGCAAATCACCAAAAATCATCATTCGAAAAAAAAAACAGACCAAAAAAAAATATATATAAACATACAAAATTCTTATTCTTTAACCATAACGCCACGGAGCTTCCATCCTTAAATCAATACCAAACACTTTGAAGTTCCCTTCTCTCTCTCTCTCTCTCTTCCTTTCTCTTCCTCTCTCTCTCTTCCTCTCCCTCCTCCCTCCACCCTCCACTAAAAGGCTTCCTCACCTCACATCCGGAAAGCCTGTATTCTGACCTGGCCTGTTTTCTGACCACCTGCCTAGCCTGTCCTGCATTTCATAGTCAAATGAGCTACTTCTTTGCTGACCTTATTTGTAATAGATCTTAATGAGATCCATGGTTATTGTTGATGTTGTTTTGTTTTTGTTAGGTCTGCGTGAGACAAATAGCGAATAATAGGAACGTGTAAGTAAATTAACCGGCTTGTCTCACATTCTTTTAATTTATCGATTTCGTTAAGAGATGAATTTCGCTTACGCGCTTAGGATAGCGAGGTCAGTGTTTATTATTTACCTATCATATCCATCATTCTTTTCTTTATCACTCGGCCTTCTTAATAATGTTTATCGAACCTCTTAGCCATGGAGAGAAATAAATCGAGTGTTATTCCTGCCTATTCTCCGGCGTCGCGCGTGCATCATGGTGGTTATTAGAGCGCGCGCGAGTTGCCTGTTCGGAATTATCTCTTGGATATGTGGGAATTTATCGTTCCTGGAGTTTTATATGTCTATATGTTTTTGTTTTTTTTCTAGTAAGGGAGATCAGTTTTGGGGGTATATTTTGTGTCTGTCAGAAATGGTGTGAGAGTATTTAAAGTCTCGCAAAGCATCATTCTGATCACGATAAAATGAGTCGTCGGCATCTCATCTCATCAACTAAGTGCGCGTGACGTTCCTCACCTGTTTGTTGCGCTTGACCCCATTATAATGAACTCTTCCGTTACCCATTGAAAAAGGACTATTAGAATACTCCCAGACTATTCATCTTCGCCACAAATGAATACCAAACCGACGAACGATTTTTCAAAACCTATTTCGCATAGAAATCCACGATATTCAATCCCGCATCGAGATTTCAACGAGCGGGTCGACCTGGCATCACGAACGGCCCATTGCAAAACCAAGTGTTACTAATACCATGAATGGCATTTCACTCTCGCTTCTTCACAAACCCACGACCGACCAGGTGACCCACGTCATCTAACCTGAGGCGCTGTGCCGTACCCGCAGACGGAATGACACATCAAAACCCAAAGTCAACGGTGTAGAAAGGAGGCCTATACAGTGCACCGTCGACTTCCGAGAGCCCGGATGTAACGTCAAATATGGCAAGCAACTTCCATTTAAAAAAAGGAGGAGCAGAATCTTCGGTGATTTGATGTCTATTTGATATCTGTCAAAAATGTTTGAGGAAATGCTCTAAGTTGATAAATCTCTCTCGTTTTCTCTCTCCTTCGTCCCAGTCCCTTTTATCTCTCTGTCTCTGTCTCTCTCTCTCTCTCTCTCTCTCTCTCTCTCTCTCTCTCTCTCTCTCTCTCTCTCTCTCTCTCTCTCTCTCTCTCTCTCTCTCTCGTCCCTCTTCCCTCTTCTCTTTCTTTTTTTCTTTCTTTCTCTATCCTTTACCCTACCTCTGCCCCCCCCTCTCCCTCTCTACCCTTCCCCTTACCTCTCTCCTCTTCCTCTCTCTCACTCTCCCTCAAAAATCGATCACACGAATAGGAAAACAAAGCCATAGTTTGATCAAAAGCCGACATCTCTCTCCCCCTCTCCCCCTTCTCCCCCCCCTTCCCCGTTGATAGCGAACCGGCTGTTGCTAAAAGGCTTCGCTCACCGGCTGTCTCCTTTGAACCGGCTGATGGGTTGATGGGTTGATGGGTGTGTGGGTGTGGGTGTGTGTCCCCTTAGCAGATTATTGGGATTATTGAGTGTGTTAAAGCTTAGATTCTTCCTTCGTTGAGACTTTGGGAATGAAGTGTGAGGAAGACGTTTTTTTATTTTATTTTATTTATTTTTTATTATTATTTTATTTATTTATTATTATTATTTTATTTATTTGTTTATTATTATTATTTTGTTTATTTTTATAATTATATTTTTTTAATTTTTTATTATTATTTTATTTTTTTATTATCATCTTATTTTTTATTTTATTTTATTTTAATATTATTATTTTTTTTTTTTTGGGGGGGGGGGGTATTTGGAAATGTTTTAGGGATTGTAAGAAAGGATTTATAATTTTTTTTTATTCGAAGGGTTGTGTTAGTTTGAGGACTGTTTTGATTAATAGGACTAGAATATTGGTTTTCGTTGTTACTGTTATATGTGGTTTTAATAACGGGTATTGTAGTAAACAAACGAATAAGATAAACGCTTAAATATAATTCAAAATCCTATATACTTTCCCTCTTCAATAAATTTTAAAGATATCGATAAAATAATTATTCAACACTTAACATCATCTAAAATCGTAAACAAAACTTGCCATTCCTTTAACACTGTTTTCAGACCTCAAGCTTATAACAATGCTTTAACCAACCAACTACAATGATATAAAAGACATCATACAACTTACCGGACTTAAAGAAATGCAAATAAATCCGCAATAGGCCTTAAAAAAGCCAAAATCGCCAAACAAAAATTTTACTGAGTACGCCATCCATAACACTCCATCTACTACAAAACACTTTTATTCAGAAATCCACAAGTTTAGTTTTCGTAAGAAATTTTTGGTTATTTTACATATTCTAACTTTCTGTGTTTTGATCGCTATATTCTAATTTATATGTGGATGATGTTTTAAAAGTTGGATTTTTGTATAAATCATATATATGAGCGTATTAATAAAATATAATCATACAAATGGCTAATATAAAATTACGTAACATGACACTATTTACGCCGTTTTTTTTAAATAGATGAATAGATAGACATAGAAGACAGATAGAAATAGATATTCAATCGTTCTAATTAAGACACCACAAACACCAAAAACACGTCGACAACAAGATTCGACCTAACGTCTCACTTAATACCCAATAATTCCACACTATAGACACCATACACCATACATCAATAATCATCTCACACTAATCACTATATTACACTCGGGAAAATTATAAGCTTGATAATTAAATGCCCGTATCTAATTTAGGTCGAAGAAGAGCGTATCTGATAGGGAGACCCAGGCAGGTGACCTCAGAAAGGGAAAAGGAACAGCTGTTGTGCTCATCTGAAGCCAGGTCAAAGTTCAGGTCATATGTGGTGCTGCTGCTACCATTGGCTTCTCCAAATAAGACCTTCAGCTGTGATTAATGATTTGAGAAGGTCTGTTGGGTTATGGATTACAAATATTTTGAGTGTGTCATAAATAGATTGATCTTGAAGCATCATTCATTTTCATAAAACAAATGTGTCTATACATATCTATGTATCTATCTATATCTATCTATCTATCTATCTATATATATATATATATATTTGTCTATACACACCCACCTACACGCACGCACGCACGCACGCACGCACACACACACACACACACACACACACACACACACACACTCACACACAGACACACACACACACACACACACACACACACACATATATATATATATATATATATATATATATATATATATATATATATATATATATATACAAAGATATAGAGAAAAATAGATAATTATAAATAGATTGATAGATAGATAGCCTGCATCTTTCACCCTCGCTTCTCAACTAACATCACAAGCACATCACAGTTAACTCCCCAAAGCCTACACATACATCAGCATATCCTTCCCTTAGTAATGACATCTTTCGGTCAACCAGACAACCACACAACCACAACCACCCCATCTCCTACTGTCACGTGACCACAAAACAGAGTGACGTCACAGGGGGAGATGCCATCGTAGCTATATCCACAACCACAACCGTTGTCCTTAGAATAACAACAATAACAAAAGAAGCACGTTGGTAGGGGGAAGGGGGGGGGGAAGGAGAGAGGGGGAAGGGATGGAGAGAGAGGGAAGGGAGGGGAAGGAGGGAGTGGAAGGATGGGGAAGGGAGAGAGAGGGAGGGGGAGAGAGGGAGAGAGAGAGAGAGAGAGAGAGAGAGAGAGAGAGAGAGAGAGAGAGAGAGAGAGAGAGAGAGAGAGTTAGAGAGAGCGAGAAATAGACAGACAGAGACAGACACAGATTAAAATACATAGACAACCAGACAGAAAAAAGAAAAGAGAAGAAAAAAAAGAAAAAAGAAAGAAAACGGGACCAGCAAAATGGAAAAGAAAACGACTGAAAGAACAGTTCCCGACAACAATATATATAGCGGTCATGTTTTGTACAGAGGAAGGGGAAAGTCAAGTAAACATTAGACCTGTGAAAGAATTGTTACTCATGTGTCAGTTTAAGTAAGACTAATGTGTCTTTTGTGATGTTCTTCTAACGGAGCTTCAATGTGTGACGGTAAAAAAGAAAAATCGATTCTCTATCTTATAAGACTAACTTACCTTAAAGTCTTGGCTAGTTTTAAAGCATAAAGAGTTACAAGTAAAGGTTTTGTTTTTAAAAAATGATGATATTAGTTATTCCACACTTTTAAGGATGAAATGTGTATAAATGTGTTAGAACATTCGCTCAATCTCTCTTCTTGGGAGACAAAAGGTATTTTTGTGCCTCTTCCCTTCTTGTTTTTCCCTCTTTCCCTCTCTCTTCCACCTCATCCCATATTCACTCCCTCCCCCTTCATTTTCCCCATTCATCTCCTTACGCTTCCCCATTGCCCCATTCATCCCCCTTCCCCTTCTCCTATTCATCCCCTCCCCCTTCCCCTACCTCCCATATTCATCCTCCCCCTTCCCCCTTCCTTCCCCTTCTCCCATCCATCCCCTCCCTCTTCCCCTACCTCCCACATTCATCCCCTCCCCCCTTCCCCTACCTCCCACATTCATCCCCTCCCCCCTTCCTCCTTGCCCCATTCATCTCCCCCCCTTCCTTCCCCCTTCCCCCTTTCTTCCCACATTCATCCCCTCCCCCCTCCCCCTTCCTTCCCCCTTCCCACATTCATCTCTTCCCCCCTCCCCCATCCTTCCCCCTTCCTCCCCTTCCCTCCCCCCTCCCACTCCCCATTTCTTCTCTTGTCTTACACGGACAACGGAGCATTTTTCCACTTTACACAATAGGCAATTGGACAGAGATTGGCAATTGAACACGAGTCAATTATGTGGTTTTCAGTATCTGACTTTCCCTTCGTGAGTTGAACGGTAGGTTAGGCATTTATCGTGGGCGCTTTCTGCACCCGTGTATAAAACGTGTTGAAACTTCGTATTTTCTCTTTGGCTTTTAATGAAATAGTTTCGGTTAGGTAGTTGTGTGATATTTAGATTATTCTACTAATGGTGTCCTTTGTCGTATGACTTTTTTGTATACGTATCCCCCTTTTAAGTAACGAGAAGAGAAAACCTAAACTAAAATACCAATATATATTTTCCTCCTCACGAACCTAAACGAAACAAAAACAAAAAACAACAACAACAACAACAAAAAAACACAACACGTGAAAATCAAACCAGCAAACAAATCCGAACGAAAATCCAGCGGGAATGAATAAATAAGAAATCGGCCAAGCGCATTTCTGTACCGGTGTCTAACCGACCTCCCACTGAGCCTGGGGAAAAGAGGCACAGAAATCGGCAATGCCATAGCCACAGGGGGGAGGGGGGAGGGGGGGGGGAGGGAGAGGGGGTAAGGGGGAGGGAGGGGGGTGGGTGGGGAGGGGGCTTTTGATGGAATGTTCTGGAGATTAATTTACCGTTAATTGTGAATTGGCGGGGCGAATTTCTATGAAGGATATGTTTTACGGTGGCTTGATGACTTCTTTTTTAAATAATTTTCTGGATGGTGTCTATTATATGAAAAATGGGGGGAATTTCTGATATAGATATATTTAGATATAGATATATACGAGATAGGGACTCAGAAGACAATAATTATAATACATTCCTATAAGCAAAATCTTTTTACAAATATATATAAAGCCCCATAAATATATGCAAAACCCGCCAAAAAATCACCACAACCCGAACTTCCTATTTTTAAAAAATATATAAAAACCAACAATTCAAAGCAGAGAAACGAGAGAGAGAGAAATTAGAAGAATAAAAAAAACAAAATCCTATCGTAGGTATGTGGATCCCCCTTAAAGCGTATTGTACACTGCACGCCCGCGTCTCTGACACCCCGTCGAGACCACCAAAGAGGTGTGGATCCTCTACCGCAACCCCCTGCCCAGAACTGTTATCCCTTTGTAAACAAATCATTCGGACTTACGGTGGACAAATGTGGGAGGGTTTTTTTTATTTTTATTTTCTTTATTTGATCTTTCTTTGCTTGCGGTTTTATTCTTTTGGTTCGTTCTGCGTTTCAGGCGACTGGACTGCGTGTGAGTTTGTTTTTTAGTATGGGGGTACTTTTTTGTTTTTGGTTCTCCGGTTTTCTGTCTCTGTCTGTCTGTCTGTCTTTGTCTCTCTCTGTCTGTCTGTCTGTCTATCTCTCTCTCTCTCTCTCTCTCTCTCTCACTCTCACTCTCTCTCTCTCTCTCTCTCTCTCTCTCTCTCTCTCTCTCTCTCTCTCTCTCTCTCTCTCTCTCTCTCTCTCTCTCTCTCTCTCTCTCTCCCTCCCCCCTATCTCTCTCTCTTGCTCCAATAAAAAAACGAAAACAAAATCCAGTCGCTGACGTCACCTACATTGGAATCGAATGCTCTATATTTGGCTTCCGAACTCATTGAAACAACAATAAGTACATCTAAATGTCGCTATCTCCTAACCAAAAACTATTTCGCGCAAATTCTGCTTCGGTGGCAAAGAATACCAATCTCTAACTAATGCTAAATAGCCTGGCAGCTGAGAGGGAGGGGGAATGGGGGTTGGGGGGCACAAGGCGGGACGAAAAGGGGTTGGATTCTTCTTTTCACAAACCGCCACCACCGCCCTTTCCTCAGCTGCTTTCCTCACTTGAGTTGCCGTTAGAATTAATCAATAATTGAGCTTCATTAATTCAGTATCTTATGTAGCTAAATGTTTGATACAATATGCTGAAACTTGTGAATGTATCGGATATCCAAAAACAAAAAGTAAATAGATTAAAAAATATAAAAATAAATAAATAACATCACCTCAGATAGGCGTGACGATCCGCAAAAAAACGACCCAAAGATGGCAACACTCTCCCAACATTCGACCTGAGTTGATGTGAGGTCAGCTGACAGCACGTGACCTCTCACAGCCTAGTTAGAAGGAACAGAATATTCCCAAATGAATTATGAGAGGGACCCGGCTCGGGAAATGGCGGAAAACCAGTCGAGGAAATGGATTAGAGAAGATGGAGGGAGATACTGTCAGAATTCCTGCGGAGTCTGTTGTTGGGCTGATGTTCGAGACTTGTTGGTCGCATGCTGTCGTCACCCTGTTTCTTTTTCTCTCTCCCCCATTCGAAAATCTTGTTTTTTATTTTTATTTATTTTTTTCAATATTATTTCCTTCAATCTCACTCGCTCACGTTTTGCTTGATTATTTTTCTTATTTTTTTTTCTCGTTCTAGGCTTTAAAAAAAAATATTTGTCGATTTTTTTTTCTATCTTTTGTTCTTGATTTTTTTTCTCTTTCTCTCTCCCTCTCTCTCTCCCTCCTTCTCTCTTCTCTCTCTCTCTCTCTCTCTCTCTCTCTCTCTCTCTCTCTCTCTCTCTCTCTCTCTCTTCCCCTACCTCCCTCTCCGTCCCCCTCTCCCCAAACACACTCTCACTCACTCACTCTCTTTCTCTCCCCCTCCCTCTCCCCACTCCCCTCCCTCCCTCCCTCTCCCTCTGTCTGTCTCCCCCTCCCTCCCTCTCCCTCTCTCTCTCTCTCTCTCTCTCTCTCGCCATCTTCCAATACCCAAAGTACCGGAAACCCAAGTGTTTACAGTTTTACGACACAACACTTACCCAGTATACTTATCACACTTACGCAACACTGACGCAACACCGACCAATCTACGTTCCTTTTTTCTTTTTCTTCCGTTTTTTTTTCTTCTCTTCTCTTTTCTCTTTGCCAACATAAAACCGTTTCGAGTCGGCAGCCGTGACATTACAGCGAAAATCCTAATCACGCGGGAGTGTTTTAGAGGGAAAAGAAAGAACTTTCGTGGCGTGTGCTGAGGGCCCTTTTCCTTTCACCTCTTTCGCTCCGAGGAGGTTGGCCCCGAGAGAGAGAGAGAGGGGGGGAGGAGAGAGAGAGAGACAGAGAGAGAGAGAGAGAGAGAGAGAAAGGGGGGAGGGGGTATAGGGAGAGAAGGAAAGAGGGAGAGAGAGAAGGGAGGGAGTGAGAGGAAGAGAGAGATAGAAAGAGAGAGAGGGAGATTGGGGAGGAGAGAGAGAGGGAGATCGGGGAGGAGAGAGAGAGAAAGAGAGAGATAGATAAATAATTCCTTGAGGGAAGAACAATTAGCTGGCGTGGAATTTCACCTTTTTGACGGTAGGTAGTTATGTTTTTGGATGTTATGATTAGTATTCTTTTATCATCGTTGTTTTTTATATCATTACTGTGATCACCATCGCTACCATAACATATATTTATGCTTTTATTATCATTATCATTATTAAAAGAAAAAAAATAAAACCATTATCATAGTCGTCTTCATTATTATATCAAAATTATTATACTAAAATGTTCATCATTAATATCATCACCGTTTCATATAATCATTATCATATCATTATTATCATCATCGTTTTCATACTAATCTCTTCACTAAAATTATCATCATTACCATCATTATTATCATCGTTTTTTCTTTTTAAAGAAAATTACCTCCACTTAAATCATTCAAAAACAACCTGCTTGTAAAAAAAAGTGGTGTTATATCCACGCCTCACCTTTCATAAAAATAATTAGTTCCGAATTCGAGGCTTTAAGTTCAGATCCACCACAACCACAAAATTGCAGAGATTTTTTTTGTCTTCATATTGCAAATAAGCAACCAGACTAAAGTTTGATCCGAAAAGGTCATGGCATAGTCTTACCGATAATAAAATCTCTCCCCGCCCCCCCCCCCCAAAAAAAAAAGGAAAAAAAAAATCTTGTACGTTACTCCCGACAGGAAAATGATGAAGGCAGAGAGGGTCTATGCAAACTCAAACATATGTTTCATGAAAAAGAGGTGTTTGTGGGTCAGAAAGCGGGAGTGGGGGAGGGGGAGGGAGAGTGGGGGAGTAGGGGAGGGAGAGTGGGGGGGTAGGGGAGGGGGATGGAGAGAGAGAGAGAGGGAGGAGGAGGAAGAAAAGGAAGGAAAAGCGGAGAAGTGGGAGGGAAAGGGAGGGAGAAAGAGATTGAAAAGGAGGGAAGGAAAATGAAATGGGAAGAGGAGAGGAAGGAGGGAGGAAGAAAAAGAGGGGAAGGAGGAGAGAAAGAATGAAAAGCGAGGAGGAAAAAGGGAAAGATAAAAAATAATAAGAAGGAAAGAGAGGGAGACGGAGAGGGAAAGGGAGATAGATAGTTAGATAGAGAGATAAATATAGAGCTGATAGAACTGAAGAGAAAGAGAGACGATAAAACTAGAGATATAGATAGGTAGATAGATAAAGAGATAGAGAGGGAGAGAGACAGAGAGAGAGAGAGAGAGAGAGAGAGAGAGAGAGAGAGAGAGAGAGAGAGAGAGAGAGAGAGAGAGAGAGAGAGAGAGAGAAAGAAAGAAAGAAAGAGAGAGAGAGAGAGAGAGAGAGAGAGAGAGAGAGAGAGAGAGAGAGAGAGAAAGAAAGAGAGAAACAGAGAGAGAGAGAGAGAAAGAGAGAGAGAGAGAGGAGAGAGAGAGAGAGAGAGAGAGAGAGAGAGAGAGAGAGAGAGAGAGAGAAAGAAAGAAAGAAAGAAAGAGAGAGAGAGAGAGAGAGAAAGAAAGAGAGAAACAGAGAGAGAGCGAGGCCGAGAGAAAGAGAGAGAGAGAGAGAAGAGAGAGAGAGAGAGAAGAGAGAGAGAAATAAAGAAAGACAGACCGAGAATAAGAGATGTTAAGAGAGACCAACCCAACTCCTGGTGTTGCAATGTTGATCTAAATACCAGAGCAACTAGCAAGCGAAAGGAAGGAAGCAATAAAGGCATCGCCACGAATGGAATGTCTGTCTTTTTGAGAAGTCGCACGCTTCATGATGGAGTTTTAAGATTGCATGATTACTGTGCATGATATTCTTGGGGTGTGGGGTGGGATTTAGATTTCGGTTTTGCAATGTCTCTTTTTTTCATGTTTCTTTTTATGTTTTTTTTTTATTATTCATTTATTTTTTATTTTTTTTTTATAAATATTTAATTTATATGCATGAGGATTGTCGTAATTTCGTACGAGTTTTGAATGATTAGATGTAAGAGAAAAAAATGTCATGCACGTTAGACTTTTACAGAGAAGGATTACCATGCAAACAAGACACGAGTAATTGAGAGAAAAAAAAAACAGGAGAAGAATAAGTCATGCAAATCTTTACAAATAATTAGAATTTACATAAAAAGGGAGATTAACTCTTGCAAAAAAAAACTATCATGCAAACAATCCTATGCAACAAAAGAGAGAAAATAATGAACAAAAAGGGACACAAAAAATAAAAAAAAGGAACAGAACAAGAAAAACATAAAAGAAAAAAAAAAGGAAAAAGAACAGGAAGAAAAATGTAAAAAAAAAAGAAAAGAAAAAAAACACGAAGAGAACAAGAAAAAAAAGGAGAAAATAACACACAAAAAAAGTAAAAATACAAAAAGAATAAGAAGTAAAAAAAAATAAAAAAAATTAAAAAAAAAGAGAATCACTGGGCACACTACGCGAGACCACCACAAAAACTCCCCGTTCTCACGCACTCCAACAACTCCGCGGCCAATTTGCTGCGTCCCACACCCAACCATTAACAATACAGTACCAATTTCATAAGAGAAGTCCCTTTTGAGTGAACCAGTAAGTTTCCTCTCTTCCTTTCCTTCCCCCACCCTCCTACTCCCCTCCCCCCCTCTCTCTCTCTCTCCCCCCTACCCTCTCTTCCTCTCTCCTTCTCTCTCCCCCTCCATTTCTTTTTTCTCTTTTTCTGTCTATCCCTACCTTTCTTCCTTCTCTCCTTCTCTCTTCCCCTCCCTTCCCTTTCTTCCTTCTCTCTTTCCATTTCTTTCTTCTCTCCTTCTCTCTTCCCCTCCCTTCCTTTTCTTCCTTCTCTACCTCCCCTCTCTTCCTCTCCTCCTTCTCTCTCTCCCTACCTCTCCCTCTCTTCATTCTATCCTTCTCTCTCCCTACACTTCCTCTCTCCTTCTCCCCTCCCCTCCCTCTCTTCCATCTCTCTCCCCCTCCTTTCCTAACTCCCACTTGACCAATTCCTTTGACAGATCGTGTGAGTTGGCAGCTGTCAAGTTAGCCAGTCTGAGGCTACGACTAAATCGAATTAATTAACACGTCGGTGACATAATCAAATCTCGGCTCGTGTAGCCAACGGGAGAGAATGATGGATGTCTTCCCGTTTGTCGTTGGGATTTTAACTGTTTGTGTGTACTGTTTGTCTCTTTTTTTTCTCTCTTCCTTCCTGTCTCTGTCTCTGTCTCTCTCTCTCTTTCTTTGTTTCTTTCTTTCTCTCTCTCTCTTTCACTCTTTCTTTCTGTCTCTCTCTCTCTCTCTTTCCCTCCCCCCTCCTCCTTCCTCCTCTCCTCCCTCCCTTACGCTCTCTCGAACCCTCCTTACCCCCCTCCCCCCAACACACGCAAATATACGCTGCGCATTTATCACTTGGTTTGTTCTAAATTGTCCTGTTTTTTATTGGATGCGAGAGAGAGAGAGAGAGAGAGAGAAAGAGAGAAAGTGAGACAGAGAGAGAGAAAGAAAGAGAAAGAGAGAGAGAGAGTAAGAGAAAGAGAGAGTGATAGAGTAAGAGAGAGAGAGGAGACAATGAAAAAGAAGGAATGAGAAAAGTGACAAAGGAAAAGTGAAGGAGGGAGGGAGGGAGGGGGGAGTTAGAGGGAGAGGGAGAGACTATTGCAGCAAGATCCGGAGTGTAAGCGTTCTCGTGAGCTCGTGTCGGAAACTCCTCAAAATAAATCGAGTGTAATTCCACGTGCATTGTAAAAAAACGAGGAAAAAAAAAGACAAAAAGGGCGTCGGCATCCCCTCCCCCCCCTTTTCCCACACGCTTACAATTCCGAAACAATAGACGGCTTAAATAATCTCATGAAGCTTGTGATTATTAATTGTATTTGTTTGTGTATCAATTCGCAAAGAAACTAAATTTCTTGCTCGGTCTGTTTCTCTTGTTCTAGCTCTTTTCTTGCTATCTTTCTCTCTCTTTCTCTTTCTC
>BOPN01004384.1:67500-80000 GCA_017312705.2 Penaeus japonicus | reverse complement strand
CCCTGCGATGGACGCGTCACTTGCGCGGGCGCTCGCTTCCGCTTCTCTGAGTTCCGACTGGGAGGTTCGTAGGCTGAGTTTGAGCCTTCTGGTTTTTTGTGTGTTATTCAGGTAGGATATATGTATTTCTTCTTCCCCTCTCACTCTCTCATTGAGACACACACAAACGCTGAAACATAAGCTTAAACACACACACACACACACATACATACACATACACACGAACGCTCAAACACACACACACATACACACGTACACACACACAAACAAACACACATACATACACACACACATACACACACACACATGAACACACACACACACATAAACACACACACACGTACACACATACATACACACGAACGCTCAAACACACACACACACACACACACACACGCATGTATGGAAGAACTATGAAACCTATACCAATTGTACATTTCACATACCCTCCACGAATCCCATAATCCTAAAACACTCAAATATTTTGACATCCACAACATAAAAAAAACATAAATACACGACTCTTAAATAATCAAACACTCACCACCACAATAAAGTCAATAAAAAAGGGGAAAAAAATAAAAATCCCCATGGACTCACGACAACCAAATTCTCAAAGAGCTTCCATTTTCCACTAAGCGGGCAGTGGATTCACAACTTCACATCCATTAAGAGACTCATTATGCAGAGGTAAAGAAAAAGACTCCCTCGGTCAGTTTTGACTTTCACGCACTTTACTTTTCGGTTCCCACGAGCCTCCTGAAGTCTTTGGGTATTTCGTGTTTTTTTTTTTTTTTTTTTTTTTTGGGGGGGGGGGTTGATTGTTCTTTCACTGGAGATTTATATCGGTGAAAGGAAAAGAGCAACATGGATATATATACTCTTTGTGAAAAGTTTCTCGTGGGGGGGGGGTGTATTTTGTGTATGTTTTCAGGTAAGTTTTTGTCTCTGTCTGTCTGTCTCTGTCTATCAGTCTCTCTCGCTCTCTCTTTCTCTCTCATTCTCTTTCTATCGCTCACGTTCTCTCTCTCCTTTTCTCTCTCTCTCTCTCTCTTTCTCTCTCATTCTCTCTCTTTCTCTCTCTCTCTCTCTCTCTCTCTCTCTCTCTCTCTCTCTCTCTCTTTCACGGGTCGTTTGGTGATTTTCTTTGTCCGAACTACAATCATTCGTCTCAGTGACACTTCCACGGGCGATTTGCTGTTGTTTGTTAGCGTTCTCATCTTCGCTTTGTGCGCTTCCTTCGAACTTTCTCAGATGATTGTGCGAGAATTTCACCGGTCAGTTTTCCTGGTTTTCTAGAGAATTTGCTCTTCCCTCGTTTCCGTTTGATCATACCCTGAAATAATGCAAAAAAAAAAAAAAAAAAAAAAAAAAANGAGAGAGAGAGAGAGAGAGAGAGAGAGAGAGAGAGAGAGAGAGAGAGAGAGAGAGAGAGAGAGAGAGAGATGGGGGGAATGATACTGAAATAGAGAGACCGTATGTGATAACATAAATGAGAGAAAGAGAGAGAGAGGAGAGGGAGTGGGGATAGGGTAAGAGATTGAAAAAGAGAGAAAGAGATGATATGTAGAGAGAGAAAAAAAGATAAGAGAAAGATAGAGAGACAGAGAGTGAGCAGCGGAAGATAAAGATATTTTTCATTGCTCTTTGCATAATGACGTCAATGCTATGAAAATAACAATTTATTAATCTGTAAAAAGAGAGAAGTTATCTTTATAAACCACATGAAGCTGTCTTAAAAAGGTCATAGAGGGTGAAAAACTCGGCACTATCTGATCTCATAATCATAGCAGAGTTTGTTTGAATATGATTAAGTCTGATATGAAAGTAGAGAGATTTAATACGGTATGTTTTCATTAGTAAAATATACTCAGACTGCATATATGAAATAAACATTTTCGTAGAATATTATATTTGCTTGTGAATAAGTACGTTTTTTTAGATTATATTGATATTGATTTAATTATTAACAACACAAATGATATTAGTTGAAATGAGGATAGTAATAATGATGGTATCAGTGATAATAAGGATGATGGCAAACATGATAATGGTTATAATGATAATTATTATACTTTTCACTTAGCATCAAGCATTCTCTTCTACTCATATTCTTTCGTGTATGCATCATTTATTAATAACCTCATACGAAACCACATTAATACACATACACACACACACACACACACGCACACCCACACGCACGCAACTCTCCCTCCATACATAACATGCCTCAGTATCAACTACCTTCTTACTCACTCTAAAAGCCCTCAACAACAACAGGTTCCTCTAGCAAAGCCACAGGCCCTCCTCCTCCTCTAACCCCTATCCCCCCCCCTCTCCCCTCCCCTCTCCCCTCCCCCCCACGTCGAGGCTAGTCGCTAGACCGGAACTAAGCTAGCAAACGCTGCCATCTTTACCACTTGCTGTTCTTAATTGATACCCACAATCTGACTTTAGATTTTGTGTGTGTTTATCTTCTGTTGCATCGGGTGTGTTTGAATGGGTTGTTTAATCGTGGGGTTGGTTATTCTATATCAACTTAAAAAACATATCTGGTGATTTCTAATTCACCAAAGCGAATGGTCGTAATCACAGAAAATCTAGTACGATTCTGAGAAAAAATGCATGGCATTTCCTTTATTTCTTCTTCCTCTTTCTTATTCTCTTTCCCCTCTTCCCTCTTCTTTGTTTCTACCTTGTCTCGTCTTCCCTTCGTCTTAGACCTACTTTATTTCTACATCACAATTACAAACTTATCACTATCTCACTTCCCCTTTTCATCTGAAATAACTAACTTTAAGAAAAAAAAAAAAAAAAAGTAGATAATTTCCTTGGCAATGATGAGTCTTGCAAAACGAAACCCTCTTGCGTGCACTCTAAGAGGAGAGAGAACTGTTAAGCTAATAGTGAAGCCGAGTGCGAGTAGCTTTATCCTGCACGAGTGATCCTGGCTAGCGTCACTCGTTTCCGTTACTTCTGGTAAAAAAAAAAGAAAAAAAAAAAAAAAAAAATCTTGATTCCAAATTTCGGAAATGCGGGAGAATGTAATGTTTTTTTTTCGATTATTACTAATTATATTACTGCATAATTATGATTATATTATATAATCTTATTACTAATTCAATTGGCGTTTGGATTATTTAGACGATTGTAGTAATGTGTATAGTTATGCTTGAATAAACTCATTATAATCATATCTTATGTAGTTATCAAAATAACTATACACAGCCCGTATTGATAATCTAATAAATGTAAACAATTAAATAAATCTAAACAATTGCTATATACCTGCAAGCAACCCCCTTCCCCGAGGAACATTTCCTCAATGAAGTGAAGATGTTGCAATATCGTAAATGTTGCACTCACGGCAACGTAGCGGCTACACGCACCCGCAGCACACCCATGGGCTCTATGTCTCTCTCTCTCTTTCCCTCTTTCTCTGTCTTATTTCTCTCTCTCTCTTTCTCTCTCTCTCTCTTTCTGTCTTATTTCTTTGTCTTTCTCTCTGTCTGTCTGTTGGTCTCTCTCTCTCTCTCTCTCTCTCTCTTTCCCTCTTTCTCTGTCTTATTTCTTTGTTTTTTTCTCTGTCTGTCTGTTGGTCTCTCTCTCTCTCTCTCTTTCCCTCTTTTTTTGTCTTATTTCTTTGTCTTTCTCTCTGTCTGTCTGTTGGTCTCTCTCTCTCTCTCTCTTTCCCTCTTTCTCTGTCTTATTTTTTTGTCTCTTTCTCTCTGTCTGTCTGTCTGTCTGTTGGTCTTTCTTCTCTTTCTTTCGTTTTTTTTTTTCGTTCTCTTCCCTATACCTGCCCTCCCCTCTCCCCCTCACTCCCTCCCCTATCCCTCTCCTTCTCTCCCTCTCCCTCCCCTATCCGTCTCCCTTGCCCTCGCCCTCCCCCTCCCTTCTCCCTCTCCCTCGCCCTACCCCTCCCTTCTCCCTCTCCCTCGCCCTCCTCCTCCCCCTCCCCCTCACTCCCTCCACTCTCCCTCGCCCTCCTCCTCCCCCTCCCCCTATCCCTCTCCCTCCCCCAACTTTCCCACCGGAACTGCTGCGTAAAGCTAGTTCCGAGGCGAGTGTCGAACCCCGTTATTTCGAACCTCCTCCCCTTCCCCCCCACCTCTCCCTCCCCTCCGGTTCTCGTCTCTCGCCCTTTGCTTGTTATTCGCACTTATATTTCGCAGAGAAAGAGAGACAGAGAGAGAGAGAGAGAGAGAGAGAGAGAGAGAAAGAAGAGAGAGAGAGAGAGAGAGGTAGATAGATAGAAAGATAGAAAGATAGAAAGATAGAAAGATAGATATATATAGAGAGAATGAGAGAGAGAGAGAAAGAGAGAGAGAGAGAGAGAGAGAGAGAGAGAGAGAGAGAGAGAGAGAGAGAGAGAGAGAGAGAGAGAGCGAGCGAGAGGAGAGAAATAGAAAGAGAGAGAGAGAGAAAGAAGAGAGAGAGAAAGGAGAGAAAGCGAGAGAGAGAAGAGAGAGATAGAAAGAGAGAAAGAGAAAGAGAGAGAAAGAGTGAGGAAGGGCAAAAAAAAGGCGCGAGATTTGACGTCTGTCGGTTAATTCCGGTTTAGGTTATGGAGAGATCGAATGCCTTTCAGGGGGAGGGGCTGAGTTTTGTTCCGGGGGGGGGAGTTAAGGGAGGGAGGGAGGGGGGAGAAGTACACATAGTGCTTATGGAACAGTGAGGGGGAGGGTATAGGTAAGGGGGAGGGAGGGGGAGAAGATGGAAAAAAATGGAACGGGTGAAAGAGAGGAGAGAGAGAGAGAGAGAGAGAGAGAGAGAGAGAGACAGAGAGAGAGAGAGAGAGAGAGAGAAAGAGAAAGGGTGTGAAGCAAGGGGGAGAATAAGGAAAGCGGAAGATAGGGAGATGGAAACAAGAAGGAGGGAAGGGAAGGGAGGGAAGAAGAAAGGAAGAAAGAAGGAGCAGGCAGAGAGGAGGAGGTGAAGGAGGAAGGAGGGACGAAAGAGGGAGTAAGAGGAAGAGGGGAGGACCCATTAGAGGAAAGAAGGAGGGAGGGAAACGATCCATAAGAGAAGGAAAGAGGAAGGGAGAAAGGAGGGGAGGAAAGGGGAGGAAGAAAGGAGGAGGAAGGGGGGAAGGAGGGGGGGTAAGCGGAGCCGTGTCATATTTCTGGTAGACAGACCCAACAACACGCCCTCAGGCCTCGCTGTGTATACGTGTGTGCGTAATGAATGTATACATGTGCACCTCCGTTTATGTTTTCCCTTCTTAAATACCGTACTATTCTACCCGAAAGGCTGTAGTTTCCCCTTAAAAAAACAAAGCAAAACATGCCATCACATACCCGTAAAAAACATGTTTCGAACATGTTATTAAAGACGCGTAAACAAAGAGAAACATAGAATTTGAAACGATAGTACAAATATTCATTTGTTTTCGATCCCCCCAAAACAAGACGATTTAACACCACACATCCCCCTCCACCCCCCACCCCACCCCCCAGAATTAGCATAGGAGAAACAACTAAACCCCCCTTCTTATATATTCAACCCCTCCCCCCCACCCCACCCTCAAAACCCCAACCAAGCCAACCAACCCCATCCCCCCATCTCAACCCTCCCCCCCCTCCCCTCTTCTCTTCCCCTCCAGTGAACACCTTTCAAAAGAGTTTATATTTCCCCCCCCCTCCCCCCACACCCTCAAAACCCCAACCAACCAACCCCACCCCCCCATCTCACCCTCCCCCTCTCCCCCATCTCAACCCCACCCCCCATCTCAACCCCACCCCTCTTCTCTTCCCCTCCAGTGAACACCTTTCAAAAGAGTTTATATTCCCCCCCCCCCCCCGACCGCGAGCGACACCATCACAATTAACGGCTCGAATGCCCCTGTGTTGCCCTCACGATCGCCTGTGGCCACCCCGTTGCAGGCGTCTATTGTTTGCAATCTTCTTTCATCCTTTTTAATAACCCCCTTTTTTATTTTCCTTTTTTTTCCCTTCTTGTCTTGCCCCCCTTTTTTATTTTCCTTTTTTTTCCCTTCTTGTCTTGCCCCTTTATTTTCCTTTTTTTCCCTTCTTGTCTTGCCCCCCTTTTTTATTTTCCTTTTTTTTCCCTTCTTGTCTTGGACTCCCCTTTTTATTTTCCTTTTTTTCCTTTCTTTGTCTTGCCCTCTTTTTTATTTTCCTTTTTTTCCCTTCTTGTCTTGCCCCCCTTTTTTATTTTCCTTTTTTTCCCTTCTTGTCTTGCCCCCCTTTTTTATTTTCCTTTTTTTTCCCTTCTTGTCTTGCCCCCCTTTTTTATTTTCCTTTTTTTCCCTTCTTGTCTTGCCCCCTTTTTATTTTCCTTTTTTTTCCTTCTTGTCTTTGCCCCTTTTTTATTTCCTTTTTTTTCCCTTTCTGCTCCTGCCCCCTTTTTTTATTTTCCTTTTTTTCCCTTCTTGTCTTGCCCCCCTTTTTTATTTTCCTTTTTTCCTTCTGTCTTGCCCTTTTTTTATTTTCCTTTTTTTCCCCTTCTTGTCTTGCCCCCCTTTTTTTTTCCTTTTTTTTCCTTCTTGTCTTGCGCCCCTTTTTTATTTTCCCTTTTCTTTTTTTTCATTCTTGTCTTCTTCTCTTGTCAAAATTCTTACTCGATAAATCTAAACGTTCGGATTAATAGCGAATTCAACACTTATCATGAAAAATAAAAGCTTAAAACACACACGATGATTCTCCGAACGAAAACAAACCAGTAGAAAAAGAAGATAAAAAAAAAAAAACGAAACAAGAAGAAAAAAAGAGAAGAACAACAAAAGGAAGAGGGGGAGGAAGAGAGATAAAAACAAATAAATCAAGAAGCAAGCAATGTCAATGTTAGTTTGTTTAGTTTCGTGGCAGTTTTGGTGTTTGTCGGTAAACAGCGGCCGTAGATGAGGTTAAGATAATATATTCTATTTTAATATTATGATCATTGCTGTTGTTGTTGTTATCATTATCATTATTGATATCATCATCATTATCATCATTATTACTATTATCATTATTATCATTTTCTTTATCATTATTATCAATATTATAATTATAATTATAATTATTGTTATATCATCACTAAAATTATTATTGTTATCATGAATATCATTACTATCATTTTTATTATAAACATCATCATTATTACTATCATTATTGTCATTACAGGCACTTGCAATCCAATGATAATGGTCGAACTAATTATTTTTTTTTATTATTTTCCTCCTCCTTCCTTTCCCTTCCCTCTTTCTCCTCTTCCCCATTTTCCTCCTACTTTCCCTCCCTTTCCTTCTCCACCTCATTTCCTATTCCAGCTCCTCCTCTTCCTCCTTCTCATGTGCCTCATTTTCCTCATTTCTCTTCATTTTACCTCTCTTTCCTCTTTCTCACGTGCCTCATTTTCTCCTCATGTTCCTCCTCCTTCTACCTCTCTTTTCTCATTCTCACGTGCCTCATTTTCTCCTCATTTTCCTCCTCCCTCCTCCTCTCTTTCCTCTTTCTCACATGCCTCATTTTCTCCTCATTTTCCTCCTCCCTCCTCCTCTCTTTCCTCTTTCTCACGTGCCTCATTTTCTCCTCTTTCTATCTCTCTTTCCTCTTTCTCATCTTTCCTCATGTTCCTCCTCCTTGCATCTGTCCCTCCACGACCTTCACCGAGCGGCCATTTTTTTTTTCGTCTTCGTGTAATTATATATATTTTTTTCCTTTCTGGTGAGAACATCCTCGGTTAGTGTGTTTCTACTTCCTGCAATGTGGCAGAAGTTGCAAATCCTCAGCCGCGGGTGATATACACGCTTTTCTGTGTTGCGAATCGTATTTTTTTTTTACGTATTTATTTCTTATCAAGTCTTCGTTCTCCTTATCTTCCCATATCTCGTCGGATTATCACTTGCCGTATTGCAAATTACCCACATATACCTCCATTTCTAGACATTTTGGAGTTATGTTAGAAGCCGCGTCTGGTTTGCAATACGCCGCAAGTTGCTCTGGATTTATTGAAGGTCGCGTGAGCTGCGGTTTTCCTCCTGCGGCAGTCGAAGGTCCTCAATCTATGCGTGCGGTTGCGGGCGCCCGTCCGCAGGTGGCGACCGGGGGGTGGGGTAGGGTGGTGGGGGGTGGGAGTGGGGGGAGGGTTTGTTGGTCTCTTTGTAAGTCTGTTTCTGTCTGTCTTTCTGGAAGTCTCTGTCTCCCTGTAAGTCTCTGTCTCTCTGTATGTATGTTTATGTCTGTGAGGGTCTTTCTGTCTATGTCTTAAAGAGTTTGTCTGTCTATATGTCTGTTAAGTTCTGTTTGTCTGTCTATGTGTCTGTAAATTTCTGTTTGTCTATGACTGTCAGGACGGAATGACTGTAAAAATGTCTGTCTTAGTAGCTGGATTACTATCTATCATGTTCTGTTTTTGTCTTTCTAAATTTATCTTCATATTTGTCTATATGCTTATCTACTTGTCTGTCTGTCTGTCTGTCTTGTTCTCTTATCTCTCCCACATCACAGACAGACATATATCACTTCATCCAATGGCTAGATAGATTACAAAGGATACCGAGATTTCATAACTAACTCATTAATATCAACTTTCTATTTAACTACACGAAATCTATCATTGTAACACCATCAGGTTAGCGAGCGATCAGAAATTAGGGTAATTCCCATAGTCATCCCCCTCCCCCTCCCCCCACCCATACACACACCTACCCACCCTCTTCCCCCTGTCTCTCAACCCACCCTACACCACCCTCTCCCCTACACCTACCCTCTCCCTCTGTCTCTTAACCCCCCACACATCACCCTCCCCCCTACACCCACCCTCCTCCCCTACACCTACCCCCACCCCCTCTCTCACCCCCCTCCATACCACCCTCCCCTCCTACACCTATCCTCTCCCCGTCTCTCAACCCCCATACCACCCTCCCCCTCTCTCACCCCCGCCTCCCCCGTCTCTCAACCCCCACCATACACCTACCCTTACCCCCTCTCTCACTCACCCCCGCCTCCCCCTCCTCCCCCAATGTCCACACATGGTCCAGCCTAAACATTAACCTCTTATATAGAGCGTGACGTAACACTCGTCGCCTCTTACACCTGTCACGTATGCCACCTGTCATTTGTGTCATATTTGTATTCTTTTCTTGAATCTTTTCGTCGCATTTTTGAAAATCGTTTTTTGTTGCTCATTATTATCTAGTGTTATCTGATATTGAATGCGTGCAAATGACTTTTTTTAATGATTTTTTTTAAAGTCAACGTGAATGATGTTGCAACGGGTAATAAACTTTGATACATTTCTGACCTTTCATAAGAAGCAATGAGACAATATGCAAATTATGATACGTTATTCAGTTTCGAGTTCTTGTCTTTGTTTTATAAGATCATTAGACTTTAATAACCTTATATCTTGGCATAACAAAACCGTGGACATAAATCAAAATATATGAATACATTTTTTTTTTATCCCGCTATTTTTCCTATATCCATCTGTATTTTCCTTGACTCCGTAATATATTATTTATCTCCCTCTATCTTTTACATCTCTTTTATTATATTCTTTATCTCCTTTTATTTCCTTGGCCTCACCCATATTCTTTTTTATCTTAATATTTTCCTTATCTCCTTACGTTTCCTATAGCTCCTAACCCTTTCTGTATCTCTTTATATCTCCCTTATCTTTCCTGTCGCTCTACATTCACTCTATCTCCCTCTATATTTCATTATTCCCTACATTTTTTTCTATCTCTATATTTCATAATCTCTCTCTACATTCACTCTATCTCCTTTCATAATCTCTCTCTAAATTTTCTCTATGTCCCTCTACATTCACTCTATCCCCCTCTATCTTTCTCACCTCCCCACATCCCCTCTATCTCTCTCTATCTTTCTCACCTCCCCACATTCCCTCTATCTCCCTCTATATTTCTCACCTCCCCACATTCACTCTATCTCCCTCTATCTTTCACACCTCCCCACATCCCCTCTATCTTTCTCACCTCCCCACATCCCCTCTATCTCTCCCTTATCTCTCTCCATCTCCTCAATCTCTCTCCATATTCCTCTATCTCTCTCCATCTCCTCAATCTCTCTCCATATTCCTCTATCTCTCTCCATCTCCTCAATCTCTCTCCATATTCCTCTTCCATGCCCTTCGTCGGCAAGTTCGAGCGAGTTCTACTTTTATTCGTCACGCAAGTGCAGCCGCGGTTAGATTTACAACTTCCGGAGACGCGAGGTGGGCGAGTGTGCTTTTAGGAGGACAATATAACCTCCTGACAACAACCTTCGCCGAGACGGAGGGCCCTAAGGCTGCAGGATCTTGCACCTCCTCCTCCTCTGTCTGCAGGAAACTTCGCAGTTCCGTTTGCATGAGCGCTGGCGTTGGTTAAGGGTGTACGTGCATGTGTTGTGTCTATGTCTGTTTAGCTTTGTCTGTGTTTTTCTTTCTCTTTCTTGCTCTCTCTTGCTCTCTTGATCTGTCTTTCTCTTGCTCTCTCTTGCTCTCGCTTGCTCTCTCTGTCTCTGTCTCTGTCTCTGTCTGTCTCTCTCTCTCTCTCTCTCTCTCTCTCTCTGTGTGTGTGTGTGTGTGTGTGTTTATGTGTATGTGTATTCATGTGTGTGTGTGTTTGTGTGTGTGTGTGTGTGTGTGTGTGTGTGTGTGTGTGTGTGTGTGTGTGTGTTTATGTGTGTGTGTGTGCGTATGCGACTGTGCGTGTGCATGTGTGTTTATGTGTATGTGTGTGTCCATGTCTGTGTATACGTTCGCGCGTGTATACGAACGTACGGATACGTGTACATATGCATGTATTCCTACACCCATGAACACAATGCACATCCTGCATATGCAAGTAAATATGCACGTATCTTTCCTACCTAAGAAATAGAACAGAAGTGTTAAAAGAAGGTGACATTGAGCATTTAAATGTGTGCTTGTTAAGCTGAAACAAAGAGGGAGTTCAGGCGTTGTAATTGTGTTTCCTAATCGTTGTGATCATTAATATTGTATAATTCCTCCCCTCCTGTCTTCGCCCTTTCCTGCCCCCCCATCCCCTCTCCATTTCCCCCCTTTGGTCTTTCTTTTCTTCCTGTTTTTTTTTTCCTTCTTTTTCTTTCACTTCCCTCTCTGCTTTCTCTCTCTCTTTCTTTTTTTCTTTCTTTCTCTGTTTTCTCTCTCTGTGTCGCCGGGTTGCATAGAGTGAGGGAGAGGGAGAGAGGGAGGGAGGGAGAGAGAGAGAGAGAGAGAGAGAGAGAGAGAGAGAGAGAGAGAGAGAGAGAGAGAGAGAGAGAGAGAGAGAGAGAGAGATATATATATATAGAGAGAAAGAGAGATAGAGAAAGAAAGAGAATGAGAGAGAGAGACAGGATGAGAAAATGAGAGAAAGAGAGAGAGAGAGAGAGAGAGAGAGAGAGAGAGAGAGAGAGAGAGAGACTACGAATAACAAGTGTGCGGATGCTTAGCGTTCCTAATCTCCCCTCAACAATATCGTTGTCAAGGGAGATGACGGAGATGCTTCAGCTTCCCTCCGTTGCCATGGTAACTACAGACGCCATAGTACTATACATATCCCACATTATTTACCGGAAGAAACGAGTCTAAACTTTTCTTTTTTCTTCTGTTTTTCGTATTGGATTAATCGAAACCTTTAAGTAAACACGAAATCTGATCATTGAGTTTATTGATTACTATATGATTTATAAAAGGAAAAAAAAAGGGTTAGAGATTAAAGGGGGAACTAATATATAAATCGATATGTTCCTTAGGTAATATTTTTGCCAATTATCTGGTGGGAGAGTTGCGCGTTTTGATCAAGTTTATCATCATTCTGGTTGTGCGTATTTCTCTTTGTGTTTCTCTATCGATTTTTATGTCTGTTTGAGGTAATCAGTTTGTTTGTCTATCTACCTATCTATCGGTGTGTCAGTTCACTTATATGATTGAATATTTTGTTTGATGATCAGTTAGTGAGTGAGGGAGTGGGTCTGTCTGTCTGTTTGTCTCTCTCCCTCTCTCTGTCTCTGTCTCTCTCTCTCTGTCTCGCTCTCTCTCTCTCTCTCTCTCTCTCTCTCTCTCTCTCTCTCTTTCTCTCTCTGTCTCTCTCTCTCTCTCTCTCTCTCTCTCTCTCTCTCTCTCTCTCTCTCTCTTCCTCCCTCGCTTCCTCTTTCCCTCCTTTCCTTCCTTCCCCTCTCCCTCTCTCTTCCTATCTTCCCCTCTCCCTTTCTCTTCCTATCTTCCTTCCCCTCTCCCTCTCCCTTCCTATCTTCCCCTCTCCCTCCCTTCCTCCTTTCCTACCTTCCCCTCTCCCTCCCTTCCCCTCTCCCTCTCTCTTCCTATCTTCCCCTCTCCTTCCCCTCCCCCTCCTCTCCCCTCCTCCTCCTCCTCTCCCTTCCTTCCTTCCCCTCCCCCTCCCCTCCCCCTCCTCTCCCCTCCTCCTTCTCATGTACGCAAACACATCTTAACAAGTGTTACCAAAGGAGTGCACAAACCTCATCGTATAATGAGCTTTTTTTTACTTTTTTTTTTACTTTTTTTGTTTTTGATATATCGGGAAT
>BOPN01004384.1:20000-22500 GCA_017312705.2 Penaeus japonicus | reverse complement strand
TGTGTGTGTATTTTATGTGAATATGTTTGTATTTATGTGTGTTTTTATGTGCCTGTGCGTCTTGTGTGCTTTATGCGAGTGTGCGCGTAAAAAAAAAACGGCGCTGATATGATTAAGAGTAACCTTGTAAAACAAAAGAGGTCTGTCGTTATGGAAATAAAAGAGAAAAGAAAAAGAAAAAGAGAAAGAGGTAGAAGGCATAGAGGCGATAATATCATAAAAAGACGAGGCCAGCATGACACAATTAGGAGAAACAAAGGCGGAGTGTAGAAAAAAAATGAAAAAAAAAACTTAGACAAAGTATTCGAAGGTCATATGGAGGAGGAAAGGAAAGAAGAAGGAGGAGGAGGAAGAAAGGAAGGAAGAAGGAGGAGGAGGGAAGAGGGAAGAAAAAGAAGAAGGAGAAGAAGAAGAAGAGGGAAAAGAGTAAGAAAAAGAAGAAGACGAAAAAGAAGAAGATGAAGGAGGAGAAAGGGAAACTGAAACTGAAAAAGAAGGGAAAGGAAGTGAAGAAAAAGAAAGGAGAGAAAGAGAAAGAATAAGGAGAAAAATAAGGTAGAGGAAGGAGGAAGAAGAGTAAAAGAAGAAAGAAGATGGAAAAGAAGGAGGAGGAGGAAGAAGAAAAATGAGATAAAGCGGGAAGTTAATACGACGAAGGAACAAGAAGAAATAGAGGAAGAAAAAGGCATTAGAAGAAAAACAGAAATAATAACAAAAGAAGAGAAGAAAGCGACTGAAAAATAACAAAATTCAGGAAAAAAAAAAGAAAAATAAAAGAACTGAATAGATAAGCACAGGAAAAGATAAAATTAATAAATACAAGTAGAAATAAAAATAAAATAACAAAAAAATAAAAGAATGCAAAGCAAAAATACGAATGAGTAGATGGAGTTCAGAGCAAGTAAGAGAGACAGAGAATGAGAGAAAGAGAGGTAGAGAGAGAGAGAGAGGGAGAGAGAGAGAGAGAGATGGAAAGAGAGGAAAGAGAGAGAGATGGAAAGAGAGGAAAGAGAGAGAGACAGAGAGAAAGAGAGAGAGAGAGAATGAGAGAAAGAGAGAGAGAGAGCAAGAGAAAAAGAGAGAGAAAGAGAGAATAAGAAAGAAATAGAAAGAAAAAGAGAGAGAGAGAGACATTAATAGGCCTAGGTGACGGCCTCTGCGAATGTGGGAAAACACCGGAAGGGAAAAATAGGAGGCGTGAAGAGGAGGTGAGACAAGAGGATAATAAGCAAGAAGTAAGTCACGCCCCCCTCCTCTCCTCTCCTCCCCCCCCCCCACCCTCCGCTACCACTTGTACCTCCCCCCAACCCCCCCCCATCCCCACCCCCACCTCCTCACCACCATTTATTCACACCCTCATCCGCATCTCCCCTCCCCTCCCCCCTTCCCCCTCCCCTCCTTCCATCCACCCCAATAGAATAACTTCCTTCTTATCTATCCACATCTATCCACATCCGCCTATTATCTATCTCTCCGTTCCACTCCCTTCTTCCACCTTCTCTCCCCCTCTATCCACCTATCAACGTCCCACATCCCTCTTCCACCTTATACTCCTCCCCCACCCACCTACCCATAACCCCTCCCTCTATCCACCCTACCCACCCCTCTCCCCGCCCACCCACCCGCCCTCAAGCAATTCCCCCTCCCCCTTCCCCTCCCCATCCGCTTCATTACCCCCCACCCAACCACCCACCCCTCCGCCCACCGCCCACCCACCCCCGCCCCACAATCTCTATCTTCCTCTCAGATTTTCTGTCACGTGAACATTATCTCTTTCTCTCTTAATTACGCTTTCCTTCGCTCGACTGTCATTTGTGTCCTGGCTTCGTGTTTGACCTCGTTTGCTCTTTTGTGTTTCCCACAGTGCTTTCTTGTCTGTTGTGGTTAGTTCTTCTTTCTTCGTCTCTTTCTCTTTCGCTCTCTCTCTATCATTCTCTTTCTCTCTCTCTCCTTTTCTCTCTCTCTGTCTCTCTCTCTCATTCATTCTCTTTCTCTCTCTCTCTCCTTTTCTCTCTCCCTCTCTCTCTCTTTTATTACTATTATCACTGTTGGTGTTATTGTTATTATGATAATTTTCAATACTATTATTGTTGTTTTTATAATCATTATCATCATCATCTTTATTGTTATTATTATCATTATAATTATCAATACTATTATTGTTGTTTTTATTATCATTATAATCATCATCATCATTATTATAATCATTATTATCACCTTCATTATCCTTGTTGTCATTATTATCATTGTAGGTGTCTTTATCATATTCCTTCTAGCATAATAAAAACTCCCTGATGTATCATCTAAATTCCCTTTATTCATAATCCTTAATCAGCTTACAGGTTAGTTATTAAATATTAATTACGATACAACACTCAAAACAATAACTATTATATTAACTGCTAAGGGAGGGGAGGAGGAGGGGGAAAAGAAGGATGATGATGAAGGATGATGATGATTATGATGATTATGAGGAGAAGGAGGAAGAAGAAGAAAAGGA
>BOPN01004384.1:12500-15000 GCA_017312705.2 Penaeus japonicus | reverse complement strand
ACTCAATAATTTTCTCACTTTCTTGCTCACGCTCTCCCTATATTTTCCCTTCTTCTTTTTATCCCCCCCTATCTCTCTCTCTCTCTCTCTCTCTCTCTCTCTCTCCCTCTCTCTCTTTTTCTTCCATACTTCCATCTCCCTCTCCTCCTCCTCCTCTTCCCTCCTCTTCCACCTCTTCCTCGAGATCGTCGTAAAGATGACCATCCTTAACCAAGGTGTCACCCGGATGTCCCAGAATCGCAGGAGAAGGATAGCGACCATTAGTAGAACATTATCTCAAGAAGTCTAGGGTAGAGCTACTTCCGGTGTCCGAGGGAGGGGGGTTGCCAACGCGTCCATTATTCGCGGTGTATTTCGATGCTTGTTCGTAAGTTTGGCGAGATTAATATCGGGTTTTCTTGTTTTCGTGTAATGGTATTTATTTATTTATTTCTGTAGGTATATTCTATAGAGAGACTTGTGGTTGGGGGGGGGGGGGGTGAAGTGAGAAGGAGGAAGGGAAATAGATTGAAAAATGGGAAACTGGCACCTGTTCCTCCCTCGCGTTCAGGTCAGCGTGGGAAAAAAAATAAGACGAGCGACGTACTCCTGTGTCCATTCTTGTGGCTTCACGAGGGGAGAAAATCCATTGTCTTTCGAGAAATTATTGCCTTCGTCCCCCCCCCCCCCCCCCCCCCACCCCTACCCCGACCCCCACCCCTCCTTTCTGCCTCACCTCCTCCTCCTCCTTCCTACCCCCTCCTCCTCCTCCTCCTTGCTACCCCCTCCTCCTCCTCCTCCTTCCTACCCCCTCCTCCTCCTCCTTCCTACCTCCTCCTCCTCCTCCTTTCTGCCCCATCCTCCTCCTCCACCTTCTTACCCCCTCCTCCTCCTCCTTCCAACCCCGACCCCCACCCCTCCTTCCTACCCCCTCCTCCTCCATCTTCCTACCTCCTCCCCCTCCTTCTTCCTACCCCCTCCTCCTCCTCCTCCTTCTTACCCCCTCCTCCTCCTCCTTCCTACCACCTCCTCATCCTCCTCCTCTCCTTCCCCCAATCTCCCCTTCTTCATCTCCTCCTTCTTCCTCTCCCCTCCTCCTCCTCCTCCTTCCTACCCCCTCCCCTCCTCCTTCCTACCTCCTCTCCTCCTCCTCCTCCTCTCCTTCCCCCCATCTCCCCTTCTTCATCTTCTCCTTCTTCCTCTTCTTCACCCTCCACTTGTCTCAAAGCGTAGCCGACAGAAAATAATTAGTAGGGCTACTTGGCGTGTATAAGTTGTTTTTGTTTACTTTTTTTTTTTTTTTTTTTTTTTTGGGGGGGGTATCTATTGATTTGTTTTTTATGTTTGGTTTGTTTCCTTGTTTGTTTTGAGTGAGAAGGGTTGGTATTGATAGGTGCGTGAGGAGAGATACGAGAGAGATAGAGATATAGATAGAAAGATAGATATATGGATAGAGAGATAGAGAGATAAATAGATGGGTAGATAGGTAAATAGATATAAGGAGAGAGGGAAAGAGAGAGAGAGAGAGAGAGAGAGAGAGAGTGAGTGAGAGAGAGAGAAAGAGAGAATGAGAGAGAGAGAGAAAGGGAGAGAACAGAAGATTCTTTATAAGCATATAATTGTCATCATAACTAGAATTTTCTCTTTTTATTTCTACTATCACTGTGACGATAACAGCGTTACTAATAATGATAGTAATTGTTATCATCATCACCATTTTTATCATCATTATTACTATTATCATCATGATTTTCATCAATTACTATCATCATCTACACATCTTAATTAAATAAATGAACAACAATATAAATTACAACAAAAATAAAATTCTCACATCTAGAAAGAGTTATTCAACGAAGCAAACCATTCTCACCCTTAACTACCGCCGCCATAAGAACCAAAGTCCCATCCAACAGACAGCGTCTCTGAAATGTTTATTTTTGTACATGTTAATTTCATTTTTTTCTTCCTTTTTTTTTGTCTTTTTTACCTTCCGGCGACGTTTGATAAGTGCTTTAATTATTTCACCCTTTCCCCCCCCCCCTCGACTGTCCTATTTTTAGGGTGACAGGAAATAGGGGATTAGTATAAGTCTATTTGTTCAGGAAATACAAATAGGTGATTGCTGTTACGGGGAGGGGTGGGGGGGTGGGGGAGGGGGTATCGGTGTTACTTACATTCGTTATAATTATCATTATTATTATTATTATTATTATTATTATTACTATTATTCTTCTTCTTATTTTTATTATTGTTGTTGTTGTCGTTATTGTTATTATTATTATCATTATTACTATTGTTTTTATTCTTTATTATCATTATTCTTGTTTTCATTATTACTTTTATCGTTATCCTACTTGTTATCATCATTAATATCATTATCATCATCATCATTACTATCATTATCATTGATATTATCCGTATGTTTTTTTTTTTATCATTATCGTTATCAGTATTATTATTATTGTTACTGTTATTATTATTATCATCATTACTCATAGTATTTTTATTGTTATTATCA
>BOPN01004383.1:125482-126578 GCA_017312705.2 Penaeus japonicus | reverse complement strand
ATATATACATATATATATATATATTTATTTATTTATTTATCTATTCATGCGTGTGTGTGTGTGTGCGCGCGCGCGCGTGTGTGTGTGTGTGTGTTTTTATGCATATAGTTACATATGCATACATAAATGTGTGTGTGTGTCTGTGTGTTTGTGTGTGTGTATGTTTGAACCTTGTCATCTTATACTGCTGCTTGTTTTTCTATATGTCTGCAGACAAATTAATAATTTCCACAGCAAATACGAATTTCCTCTTGTCGGAGGAATGCTTTCAGTTGCTCTAATGTTTTGTCTTGAGAGCGATATTTCTCTGCGTCTGTCATTTGTATCCTCTCCGCTGGCATCGTCTGTCACGAGGACAAAAGCAGCAAGTGCGTCAACAGTTTCAGCTGTCTGCATAAAACAAGCTTACTTGAACCTACGTTATCTTTTTCGCTTGTCGAGCCATGAGGATCCTCTTTTTCTCCTCCTATCTATTTATCTATCTACGTAGCTCAATCTCTATCTCTCTTTCTATCCCAATCAAAGTCTGTAGTTCTACCTCTACCTCTATTTTTAATAATCTCTATTTATTTTTTGTCTCCATCTCACTCTCTACTTCCATCTTCATTCCCCATGACCTGGAACCGACTACCTCATAACGTTAAAGACATCACAAACCTCAATAAATTCAAAACAAAATTAAAAGAACATTTTCTAAATTGTCAGTTGTGACATCGTATCAAACAGATGTATTGTATACTAATTATTTTTGCAACAAATTATATATGTATTAAGAATAACCATTGTAATTTATGGAATAAAGTTTTTTAATTTGAATTTGAACTCTCTCTCTCTTTCTCTCTTTCTGTTCCTGTCTCCGTCTCTATAATTATCTCTTTCTCTCTCTCTGTCCTTGTCTCTATCTCTACATCTTTCTCTATCTCTGTCCTTGTCTCCATTTCTATCTCTATCTATTTCTATATATCTGTCCTAGTCTCTATCACTATATCTATCTGCATCTCAATATATCAATCAATCTTTCTATCTATCTATGCATCTAACTTCTCTTATTTTCTTTTTTTTCGTGTTTGGTCATTCAATTGAAGCTTCGTTCCCC
>BOPN01004383.1:102982-115482 GCA_017312705.2 Penaeus japonicus | reverse complement strand
TCCTCTCCCTTCCCCCTTGATTTTCCCTTGCTTGTCCTCTCTTGTCCCTCGTTCATTCCCCCTCTCTCTGCTTATCTTATCCTCTCCTCTTTTCTTTCCTCATTTACATGTTCCCTCAAGTTTTAGCGTTCTCTTTTCTGTCCCTCCTCCTCCTGTTTTATCTTTTTCCCCTCTTCCACATCCCAACTCGTGTTTTATCTAGCCTCTTCCCGTCTCCTTCGTCCCCTCTTCCCATTCTCCCTCCTCCCCTCTTCCCTGTTCCCACTCTCCCTCCTCCCCTCTTCCCTCTTCCCACTCTTCCTCCTCCCCTCTTCCCTCTTCCCACTCTTCCTCCTCCCCTCTTCCCTCTTCCCACTCTCCCTCCTCCCCTCTCCTCTCTCCCACTCGACATTCTCTTCCTCCCCACCTCTCTCATCCCCCTCCATTCGCCCCCTTTATCCTGACACTCTAACCTTCCCCTCGCCTCCACACCCCCCCCCTCTCATTCCCTTTCATCCCCGCCCCCTCCCCCTCCCTTTCATAACCCCTGGGCATTCCCTTCCCTCCTCCCATCACTTCCCCTCCCCTCCCCTACTCTTCCATTCCCTCATCTCTATCCCCTACCCATCCCTCGCCTTCCATTCCCTCCCCTCCTTTTCCATTCCCTCATCTCCTATCCCCTCACCTTCCCATTTCCTCCCCATCTCTCTCGCCTCCCCTTCCCTCCTATCCCCTCCCCTCCCCTCCCCTCCTTTTCCATTCCCTCATCTCTATCCCCTCCCCACCTCTCGCCTCCCCTTCCCTTCCCTCCCCTCCCCTCCCCTTCCTTCCCTTCCCATTCCCTCCCCACCTCTCGCCTCCCCTTCCCTCCCCCTCCCTCCCTCCCTTCCCATTCCCTTCCCACCTCTCGCCTCCTCTCCCCTCCCCTCCCCTCCCACTCCTTCCCTTCCCATTCCCTCCCCACCTCTCGCCTCCCCTCCTCTCCCCTTCCCCTCCCTCTCTTCCCATTCCCTCCCCATCTCTCGCCTCCCCTCCCCTCCCCTCCTTTCCCATTCCCTCACCTCTATCCCCTCCCCAACCCTCGCCTCCCCTTTCCTTCCTCCCCTCCTTTTCCATTCCCTCATCTCCTATTTCCTCCCCACCCCTCGCCTCTCCTTCCCTCCTTCCCCTCCTCCCTTCCCATTCCTCACCACCTCCGCCCTCCCCTCCCCTTCCTTCCCTTCCTTCCCATCCCCTCCCCAACCCCCTCGCCTCCTCCTCCCCTTCCTTCCCTTCCCATCCTCCCCATCCCTCGCCTCCTCCTCCCCTACCACATTTTCCTATGGCGCGGGAGGAGATGGAAGAAAGAGGGCTTGAATCTCCTCATTAAATCTAATAAACTGAAGGTATTTTCTGCATTTTACACCAGGCCCATTAATTCCATTTTACATTAGATTTCACTCGAGAGTTTTGGGGTTTAATGTTACGCGGTTTCAGAAGAGACGAGGTGTTCTCTGTAAACTGTGGAGGGAAGAGAGAGAGAGAGAGAGAGAGAGAGAGAGAGAGAGAGAGAGAGAGAGAGAGAGAGAGAGAGAGAGAGAGAGAGAGAGAGAGAGAGAGAGAGAGAGAGAGGGAGATAATGGAGTTGGAGGGGGAAGAAAGGGGGAGATACTGATGTAGGTAAATCGAGAGAAGAGAAGGAGGAGGGAGAGAAAGAGGGGTCGAGAAAGGGGAAAAAAGGAGAGGTGAGAGAGAGGTGGGGGCGGTCGAGGACGAAATAAGGAGGCAGGAAGAGGAAGAGTTGAGATGGAAAAAAAAGATGAAGAGGGAGTTGAGAAAGGGAGATGGGAGAATGGTGCAGAAGAAGGGAAAAAGAGAAAGGGAGAAGGAGAGAGAGAATAGGAGAAAGAGAGAGAAAGAAGAAAAACACTAAGAAAGAGAGAGAGAGATAAAAGAAAGAAAAAAAAAAGAGTAAGAGACACAAGGCAAGAGAAACACAAAAGAGAAGAAAGCGAGAGATGGGAAGCGAGAAAACGAGCAGCTGGGAGAGGGGAAGACGGGGGGGAGGGGGGGAGGGGCTATTAACGAAAAAGAGTGGGAAATCGAGGTCCTGATGCTGATTATCCCAGAGAGTTAGGATGCCGAGAAAAGTATATCCGGACGGGTGTTTACTCGGCTCTGGAGTTGAGTCAGGAACAGTAGAGATCTGTAGTGGGGGTATTTGCTATTGGAAATAGATAATGTATGGTGATTATGTGCATGAGGGTGAGGATAACAATAATGATGATATTTATTATTATCATATCATTATTGCTATCGTTATTTTTATCACTATTGTTGTCGTTGTTATCATCATTATCATTAATGTCATTATTTTCTTATTTTACTTGATAATAATAATAATAATGATGATAATAATAATAATAATAATGATAATAGTAATAGTAATAATAATAATGCTGATACTAATAATAAGAGTAATAATAATAATAATAATAATAATAATAATAATAATAAAATAATGATAATAATAATAATGATGATGATAATAATAATAGTAATAATAATCATAATAACAATAACAAAAGTTATAGTTATAATAATTATGATGACGTCGGTGATGATGATGATGATGATGGTCATTAAAATAATAATTGTATTATAGTGAACATAGTAATAAACACGTTAACTAGAGTAATAACAGTAATAAGGACGATAATAAGTGTGATAACAATAAACGCCAATACTGCCTTAGGCTTCAGAAAACTGAAAATTGATAGCGAATTTAGTAGAAGAACAGAACGGCAAGCGACTTCAGTATGAAGAACCAGCAGGAGAGGCAGAAGGACAGGACCTCAAAGGATCTAAATGGTCAGTTAGAGAAGCAGACGAACGGACTAAAAATCGAAAAGTCATGATAATGATTCAGCAAAGGTCCACTTAAGAGAGACCAGAAGGTGAATATTTGTGGTCCAAGATGTAAGCAATAATCATTGATGCTATACAGTAAACGTAACGATACATCATCAACCAAGAAGCGAGGAGTATTGGCTCTGTGACCAAGCAACTTTAGGCGTTACACATATAGGGAGTGGCTGTTCAAAACTAGCTCAGAAGGAAGGTAACACAAGATCGCAGCAAGAGTACACTGGCTACTTAGTAAGAATTATGGATTGTGAAAAGTGGTAGATTCATAAACTAACTGGGATGATTGTTTGGGACTTTGACAAATCGAATAGTGACGGGAGATAGTGCTCATAGATTATATGCAACGTGAGTACAAGATAACTGACAGTGCAGCGTCGGCGGACAGAAACATCAAGGACGAGGACGTTGAAAAGATGCAAAAGTATCTTCGGGTTCAAGTTATGAGGATGAGGATGCGAGCTGGAGTGCTGCCTCTTGTGACCGGGCCACTGGGATAAATTCCTAAGAAATAGCCAAAGTTTTTAAAGACATTGGGAATACCAATGGCAACCCACGAGATGCAAATATCAGCTTTGATATTCAGGAAGGATTTCGGTATCTAATGCTGCTTTCAGATAAAATGACAACAAGAAAAAGAATAATGAGGATGAGGATGATATTGCTAATAAAAATAGCCTTAATAAATAATCTTGCTACTATCAATAGTAATATCTATATAATGATGATGATGATAAGAAAAAGAATATGTAAAAGAATGATTATGATGGTAAGGATCAAAGTGATAATTAATCCTCGTCATCATGTTAAGGATAATAATAGTAATGATATTATCAGCATTATCATTGATAAAAGTGAAACAATAAAGATTACAAGGATAATTAGGAAAATGACGATTATAATGATCATTTGGAAAATTACGATTATAATGATAATTAGGATAATGACGATTATGATGATACTAATCAGAATAATGGTTATACCTATGATGATAATTATGATAACAACGACAATGATAATAATGATATTACAAAAATGATGATAAGTGTAATGATAATAAACATGATAATAAATATCAGGATGATAATAGAAATTACAATTAGAATTATTATGATGATAATGAAAGATATGTACTCTTAATAATAGTAATGATAATAAAAATCTCAATTATTATTATCTTTATTATCATCATTACCAATATCGTTACCATCACTATTATCATTATTACTACCATTATTATCTTTATCATTGTACTGAAAATTATTATGATAATGGTAATGATGGTAATAATAATAATATGTTGATGACGATAATAGCAATGATAATAATTATCATAATGATGATGATGATAACAATAGTAATGATGATAATGACTGTAATGACGATGACAATAATAATAGCAATAATAATGATGAAAATGATATTAATGATAATGAGAATCATAATGATGATAAGAATGATAAAAATGGTAATAATGAATACAACAATAATATAAATGATGAAAATTAAATTATTATAAATAATGATAATGATAATGGTAACAATTATGATGATGATAGTTATGGCGATAATGATAATAATGATACAAGTAATAGTAATAATAATAATAATGACGATAATGATAAAGATAATAATTATAATTATAATGATAATAATCATAATTAGGGTATGGATGATAATGATAATGATGATAATTATAACGATAGTAATAATAATAATAATAATAATGATGATAATAATAATAATAATAATAATAATAATGATAATAATAATGATAATAATAATGATAAATAACAATAATGATATTATAAGAACGATACTAACAAAAATAATGATAGAGCTAATAATGCTAATAATCATAATGATGGATATAGATTATAGAAATAAAAATGATAGCGACGATAATGGTAATAGTAATAGTGATGATAATGATAATAATAATGATAATGAGGATAATGATAATCATTATATTCAAGATGATTATGAAAATAAAAATAATGTTGATGATAAAAATGATAATCATGACAATAATAATAATGAGAATGAGAATTGAATGATGATGGATTAATGATAATAATAATAATAGTTAAAACAATGATAATGTTGATAATGATAATAATGGGGATATTCATATTTAATTAATGATGATGATGGTAATTTTTATTTATAATAATGACATAATCAATAATGGTAATGATATCAATAATAATGAGGATTACAATGATAGTGATGATAATAATTTTAAGATAATCATAATGATATCATCAACACCAATCATGATATCTGTAAAACAGTAAGGATAATGATGATAATAATATTGATAATAATCATCATAAAAATAATGATATAATAATGATAACAATGATGATGATGATGATGGTAATGATGATGATGATGATAATGATAAGTATAATGATAATGGAAATGATAATGATAATAATGATGATGATTGCAATAACAATAATAATTGCGATAGTAATGATACTGAATATAGTATGATAATGGCTGAATTTGCAGTAGCAGTAGTAGTAGTAGTGGTAGTAATAATGATAATGATTATGATCACAATGATTTTGTTAACAATTCTGATGGCAATTACAGTAAAATCAATGATAACAGTGATAATTATAGTTCGCTATAATAATAATACTAGTAGAAGTAGGAGCAATAGCTGCGGTATTATTATTATCATTATTAATAGTTGTTGTTTTTCAATATTATCATATTTATCAATGATGTTAATGATGATTTATATGACGATGACGATGATGAAATTGAACATAGAAGAATAGAAGAATCAAAAATACGATAATATGAACAAGAATAGGAAGATAACGAAAAGGCTAAATATCAAAGAGAAATAAACCTGCATTAGAAGGCCATAATAGCAATGATCGTATACCATCAATCGAAAACCTACAGCAGACACGATGAACACCCAAACTCCATCGACAGCTGAGAAATAACCTCACGCTGAACTCGACCCATAATCTCGATGTGACTTTTAGTATTTAATCTGGAAGTCGCGTGGTTTTGCAATGAGAGAGAGAGAGAAAGAAAGGGAGAGAGAGAGAGAGGAGGGGGGGAGAGAGAGAGAGAGAGAGAGAGAGAGAGAGAGAGAGAGAGAGAGAGAGAGAGAGAGAGAGAGAGAGAGAAAGAAAGAAAGAGATAGAGAAAAAGAAGAAGAAAGAGAGAGAGAGAGAGAGTGTGTGTGTGTGTGTGTGAGCGCAGTATCGGCAGTGCAGACAGCTGTTTGATTTAGTGTCAACCACACTAGGGCTATCGAGAAGCACGATGTTATGCGCGCTAGTGGGAAAACTGCATATATAATATATATATATATATATATATATATATATATATATATATATATATATATATATATATATATATATATATATATATATATATATATATATATATATATATATATATTTATATATATATATATATATATATATATATGTATATATATATATATATATATATATATATATATATATATATATATATGTATGTGTATATATATATATATATATATATATATATATATATATATATGAAATCAGGAAAACAAATGATATGAAAATGATTAATGATATAACAAAATTGAACCTCAATGAAATTATCAAAGTTGAGAGTGCCTTTAGAGAGGGCAACTATTTAAAGGAAGCTTTGAGAATTCAAGGCCAATTAAGGTCAAATTAGAAAATGAAAAACAGAAATGGAAACTGATTGGAAAGAATATGAAACTAAAGGAAATTGATGAATATAAAGAAGCATGGATATCACCGGACTTGAGCTATGAAAAAAGACAAAGTCAAAAAACATTGATAAATAAACTAAGAGAAAACAGAGAAAAAGATGGAGCAGGAAAACACTGGTATATCACCAGCAACAGACAAGGACATTCAGTCCTGCGAAGCATACCTATTCGAACAAAGGCAGGTAATGAAACGCCCACCGTTACACCGGGGGAAGGTCCAGCTCCCCCAAAGTAGGGGGAAACGACATCAACTATCTAACAACAGTAGGTAATGTAGACATGCAAAGAAATAATTTATTTGAGACTCTCATATTGCTAAATATACAGGGATTATATCCAAAAGGTAACCAGACAAAACCTACATATCTAGAGGACATGGCAAAGATCAACAATTATTCAATGATAGCTCTTACAGAAACTCATCTGAATGAAGACATGAAAAATGAAGAAATTAAAATTGATAACTATGAGTTAATAAGGAAAGATAGCAAATGCCAAGAGAAGCAGAGGAGGAGAAGCTCTTTATAGCAGGAAAGAATTAGCAACTAGAATGGATACTGTAATAGAATACTCTAATAATACAGTAGAAATACTAGGGGTATTGGCAAAAGATACAAAAAAGCTATACATTATTTTATACAGACCTCCTGGAACTACAGAAACATCTTTCAATGAATCACTGGGCATTATTAGTAATTACATTGTCAATACAAGGGAAATTGAAGCTATTATTATACTTGGCGATTTTAATTTCCCCTTTATCGATTGGGAAACAAAGAAAATAAAGATAGGAGCAAATGCCACTAAAGATGAAAAACAACAAGCGAGAATGCTTTTAGATTTTGAAGAAAATTTTTACCTTAACCAAATCATCAATATTCCAACAAGGGAAGAAAATATACTGGACCTTGTTTTCATTAGTATAGGGGAAGATGTACACAACATATCATCAACTCATACAGCCCAATCGGATCACAAAATAATTGAAATCACAATGAATAAGTTAAATAATCAGAAAAGTAGTAAAAAAACAGATAGCCGAAGCAGAAAAGAGTCTCAGATCTTTAAACTTTAGCCATAATCAAATAGATTGGAAAAAAATAAATGCAACACTAGAAAAGTCACTGAAAGATATTGACGTCCTCTTAACACCAAAAGATATACTAGAGAAGCTTTATAATGCATTTAAAGATGTTTGTAGAATGTTTGTCCCCCCAAAAAACAACAGAAACAAGAATATTATACCAAGAGATCGAAGGATCATGTTAAGAAACAAAAAAAATAAGGTTAACAAATTGAAAAAAAACAACAGATCAGATCAAGAGAGAAAGGATCAAAGCAGAGATAAGGCTATTGGAAGATAAATTAAAACTGTCTATAAGTAACCAAAAAGCAACCGAAGAAAAAAGAGCTGTGGAAGCTATAAAACAGAATGCAAAATATTTTTTTCTGTGCAAACAACAGGGTAAAGAGGGAGAACAGAAATTGGGCTCTCTGAGAATAATGGTGCATTGGTAACTGATTCAAAGGAAATGGCTGAATTATTCAAATTGCAATATGAAGAAGTCTATATGGCCTAAGAATAGAAAAATTAATATCAGACCCACAGCAATATTTTAGTATTATTAGTAATCAGAAGAGAATGTCTCACTGACTTCATATTCGATTAAAAAGATATTTTAAGGTATGAAATACCAAATGAACTCAGCAGCTGAGCCAGATGAAATCCCAGCAATCTTTTTAAAAAACTGCAAAGAAACCATAGCAAAGCCACTGGTAACTTTGTGGAGGAAATCTTTGGACATGGGGACTATCCCCAGCTTACTGAAAGAGGGTACTATAATTCCAATATATAAAGGTGGAAACAAAGGTCAAGCCAAAAATTATAGACCAGTAGCACTAACATCTCACATAATAAAAATATTTGAAAGGGTAGTGAGGAAAAAAATTATTCAGTTTTTAGAAAAAGAAAACAAGATAAACCCCGGTCAACATGGATTCAGAAGTGGTAGATCTTGTTTATCACAGATCCTGACACACTTCGAACACATACTAAGGGACCTAACTGAAAATAGAGAAGTTGACGTAATATATCTAGACTTTGCAAAAGCTTTTGACAAAGTAGATCACGGCATCCTGCTACATAAGATTAAAGACCTTGGAATCGGCGGGAAAGTTGGAAGATGGATTTACAACTTCCTAATAAATCGTAAACAAAAAGTACAAATTAATGGGCTTTACTCAAATGAAACGATTATTATGAGTGGGGTGCCACAAGGGTCCGTTCTTGGGCCCTTGTTATTCCTTATTATGATTGGTGACATTGATAATGGTGTGAAACACTCAAGAGTAACATAATTTGCAGATGATACAAGAATAAGTACATCCTTAGATATACAAGATAATGAAAACAAACTTAACGAGGATCTACATACCATCTGTAAGTGGGCATATGACAATAATATGAAATTCAATGCAGATAAATTTGAAATCATAAGATATAGTCCAATTGGAAATTTAAGAGCAAGATCATATTTTGTCGAAGATGTGAAGATTGAGGAGAAAAAAGTAGTAAAAGATCTACGACTCTATATGAGTAATGACATAAGCTTCAGTCACCATATAGAAGGATTGTCAACAAAGGAAAAGTTATGAGTGGATGGGTAATGAGGACTTTTAACACTAGAGACCCAGAAGACCTTTTACCACTATGGAAAACCTTAGTGACCCCAAGATCAGAATACCAGCGCCAAGTATGGAGCCCAATTCTTACAAAAGATATAATGCCGATAGAACAAGTCCCAAAAAGTCTTTACACGTAAGTTAGATATGATGGGTCTAAACTATTGGGAAATACTAAAAAAAACTAAGACTGTACTCACTACAAAGGCGGAGAGAGAGATACTTCATTATATATGTTGAAAATTATTGAAAACTTAACACCAAATCCAAGACCTGTTGAAGGAGGGGGAATTCAGGTAAGACATTCCCCCAGGCAGGGAAGGACATGCTATCACACTGAGATAAGTGCACAAACATGCCTGTTAAGAAAAATGCAAAAACAAAGTTTCCTAATAAACGTACCTAAATTGTTTAATAGCATACCGAAGGATATAAGAAACTTAAATCAGTATAGATAAATGGCTACACTCAGTACCAGATGAACCACCAACACGTGGTAGTAAAAGAACGAGGGCTGAATCAAATTCCATCCCTCATCAAATTCAGTTGCTTGCAACTGACAAAAAATGGGCGGTCCCCCAGGATGGCCCTGGCATGAGCTAATAACAAGACTCAAGCTGTAACTACCACCAAGTAACCAAGTATATATACATAAATATTCAGAACTGAGTAGATTTATGTCTTATCTATAACCAAAACTCTACAACAGAAACTGCCTCTTTATGTAGCCTGTTACATTGGCTTACTACTGATGTTTGTTTCTGAAGCTGGCATTTGCAACCAAAGTCGCCTCAAATAGGAAACATGATTGTGAAATACATTGACACTGAAGGTGTGCAGAAACGAACGCATTGGAGAAGAAATGTTTTCAAGTTTCAAGGCCTGAACTGAGATCGGGATTTTATAAGCTTTTTACTTTTGTTATTGCCAATGCTCTTTTTTGACTAGATATACTCCATATTCAAATTCTATCGGTTTTCAAAATAGGATGACGCAATAATAGTCAGTAATAGCATTATGGCTTTTCTGATCACCTTTTCACCTTATCATTGCAATCATTACCATTATTACTTTGTTTTGGTTATCATTATTATCATTATCACCATCATAATTACTGCTATTATTATTACTGTTATTATTATAATTTCTATCATTATTGTCATGATCAAGATAATGAACTGCAATCATTATCAGTAACATTATTAGAATTATCGTTAGTATCATCATCTGTATGGCATCATTATTAATCTATCTTTATCATTATTACAAATCCAACCAATGACATCATTATTTTCATCACCATTTTCATCACCACTGTTTTCATCCTAATCATTATCATCATTAACATTATTATTATCATCATTATCATTATCAGAATTAAAATCATTACTATCATTTTTATTATCATCACTATCATTTTCATTATCATCATTATCACCATTATCATTATCACCATTATTATCATCATTATTTTTATTATGACTATCATTATCATCATCATTATTGTTATTATTGCAACTATTATTATCATCATCATTAGTATCATTATCATTATCATTACTGTTATCATTGTTATTATTATCATTATCATTATCATTACTAATATCATAATCATCATGATCATTAATATCAACCCTTTATCATTATTTGTTAATATATTATTCCTATTAATTATCCACACATTATCACCATTAATATATATTGTTTTAAATATTAAATATTATGATGACAATAATAATATCATCATTATTATATCATCATTAATAACCTTATCAATACTTTTATTATTGTTATTATTATCATTAAAATTATTACTATCACTATTATCATTATCATCATTATCATCATCATTGTCAGTATCATCAATATCATTACCATCAATATTGTTGTTATCATTATTATTACCATTACAATTATCATCTTTATTATCATTATCATCATCATTAATATTATTATTGTTATTATCATTATTACCATTATGCTTTTATCAGTATCATCATAATTGATATTACTATTGTTATCATTATTATTATTATCATTATTACTATCATTATTATCATTATCATTTTTATTATTATTTTCATTGTTATTATTATCATCATTATCATTATTATCATCATACTTATGATCATTATTATCATTTTCATTACTATAATCATTACCATCGTTACCATTATTATTGTTATGTACTTTGACCATTACTATTATTAATATCATTGCCACTACTACTACAAACATCACTATTGATACTATAATACTACTAAAAATATAATTTTCGTCATCCTTACCTTACCATCCCGTTCCAAATCTACCGAGTGTCTACGGGGTTTAAACCCACATTTCACTAACAGTAGGATATTGATTATACTGCATATATGATATTGAATTATTTTTGTAAGATCTATGATCATACCTGCTTCATCATATCGCTTTTACCTTTTTAAATCGCATTGGATGCAGAATAATTCAGTAATGAAAGTAGATTAAAAGTCTCATGGTACTGCTGTATATGTGCGTGCGTGTGTAAGTACGCATTCCAGAACCTTAAAATAAGACTACTTCAAGATCCTTTGAATCTCAACCTTGGGAACGACACGCAAAAATGTGTCAAGCATTATCAAGCAAACATTAACTCTCTCAGGCTAACTCGCTTATACAGCAGTGAGTACTACAACACTCACAAGTTTCGTTCCTAGACATTTAGTTAGACATGTAACCAAACTATATTTATTTTTTAGCAAACTTATTGTTTTATTTGCATTGTGTTTGTTATTATTCTACTAGGACGTTTGCATATACATAGGTTAACATTTCAAAGTCTCTCGAAGGCTGTCTGGGTGTGTGTAAGTAACAATATATACAATATATATATGGAGACATGTCTTTGTGTATCAGTATAACAATTAGAAAAAAAAACATTTCAACGTAGATTTATCTTCATTATCACTATTTATTCTTATCATTATCACCATCACCTGAAAAATATGAAAGCTAAATCATCGACTTTGAAATCACTCTAAAGCATCTTTCTTCCAACCAATTCTTCAGAATTGAACTACAATCATGATTTAATTCACCATCACATGATCCTGTTGACGCAGCGTTAGAGGAATGCGACACCCCAAGAATTAGCTGGTGCCCAAGGTTTGAAATGTCTAAGTTTCTTTAA
>BOPN01004383.1:85482-87982 GCA_017312705.2 Penaeus japonicus | reverse complement strand
CAGCAAGGTGTCCGGGATATATTTTTTTTTGTCAGCATATTCAAAGATAAATAAATGAATAAATGATCCTCTAACTGAAGAGTGAGAAGTTAAAAATACATTTGAAAAGTGGTTTCGGTTCTCTTGCCGCTTGCAGTTCTATAAAGAGTAATTCAATCCGCTCAGCAACATTCCATTTTATGGTATGAATAAAAGTGCCTAAGTGAATGGGTCATTAATACATAATGATAATGGAAGGAAGAGTTTCCGGTCAATCATCGCGTTTCTGCTGAATAAGCTTGTGAATTTGATTTGAATTTCTTCAATGTAATTCCCCGACATCTTGTTTCCATGGATGGCCTTATAAGAAGTTTTAGATACTGAGATGATCGCCTGAAGAATATGCTTGCGAGATAATGTTTAATTACCAAACAACTTGCTTCGTTCGACGGCATTACACAATGCATATTTCTTGAGAGTATTTCATAAAATGTATCCAATGAAATTAATTGACAATAGAAGTTATTTATGTGAAGTATGAATATTTGTCTTTAATTTTCCTTACATGGTCACTTTTTATAATCCAGAAGAGATATATCGGATTCTAACCTGTCGCGGCCGGATGCTCAAACAACTTACGATATCGCAAACCTGCGCAGCCAGGACGCGCATATCGTAAGTAGAACTGCGACTCCCGAGGGTCATACTCCGTCACAGCACCTTGCAACTTAAGGGTATCTATGTTATATGTTGTATAATAAAAAAAAAAAAAAAAAAATATATATATATATATATATATATATATATATATATATATATATATATATATATATATATATATATATGCGTGTGTGTGTGTGTATGTATATATATATATATATATATATATATATATATATATATATATATATATATATATATATATATACATATGCGTGTGTGTGTGTTATATATATCTATATATATATATATATATATATATATATATATATATTTATATATATATATATATGTATCTATTTGTTTATCTATCTATCCATCCAACTATCAACTATCTAATCATCTATATCTCCCTCACTAGCATTCTATTTCCCTCACCTTCTCCCTCTCTCTCTCGCTCGGTCCTCCCCCTAATGACTGTGGCTTCTAATCGGTAATTACGTCTAAAAGGCTGACTGTTGATTGGTCAATTCGAATTGGTCCTGCCATCTGAGAGCATCCCATCGAACCACGGTTATGATGTTTACTTTCGGTTAAGAGGTGCCTACGATAATATATCTTTTCTCTGAATATGGGAGATTTACGACCTCGTAGGAACATCGTACCTTACGGGGGCGTCACCCGCTGCAAGGTCTTAAACTGCGAGAGTTTTAAGTATCCGGACCCGGGGTGATAAGGTGAAATAGTTTAGCGAAAAGCGGAAAAGGAGGAAACAAGATGACATAGAGAGAAAGAAGGTGGGAGAAAAGGAGGTTATGGAAGGAGAAAATACCTTTGGGAAGTTTTAAAGTGCTCCAGAATTAAACCGAAGATTTTTGTATGACTTATTGGTTCTTAGGAGATATAAAGTTTTATCTCAAGCACGTAACGTGTAAACCCATTTTAGAATAAAAAAGAAAAGTATATTATTGATAGCATGAGCTACATATTTGGTAATGTGTAAAGCATGGAATGGATCAGAGAGTTTGAATAGCAAAGGAAGTATCGGGATATTCTGCAGTTGCCAGAGTGAGCTAGCAGATTATGAAGGTACAGTGCAGCATCATGACCCGGAATGAGATATCCTGTGAGAAGGCCCCTTTGCAGCCGGTTTCAAGTACAACAAATAGGACATCTAAAGAATCGAAACATATTTCCTTAATGCAGTGTTTTAGGAAATAATGTTTTATAACTGTGGATGTGACTGTGAATATGGGTGTTCTTGCCTAGTTGTTTCAATACAAGAGGAGAGTTAAGTTCAGTGGGTCCTGTCTGTTATTTTTTATAAACATATACTTTATAGTTATGCACATTTCTAGTGCACACGTCATTTTTCTCGTCTTCTACTGTGACTTCACTTTCTTGTATCCAAAATTATAAAATTTTATTTGTCAGATATTACCGTTCCTATAACATTGTTCGATTACATAATCATGAGATATTTATTGGTGTTGAATTCCGTTTTAAAAGTACAACTTCAAATTGAATAAGCCTTGCTTCTCAGTTTATGCCTTCAAAGAACTGGTGTATTTTTTTCATCATAACCTCTCTTGTAATTGTGCATCTGCCTTCTTTTTTTTTTATTCCTTCATTGATTTTTTTCCTGTAATGAATAGTATCTTAATATTATTACTGTTTGATCGTTTTTTCTTAGTAAAGGGCAGTACTTAATATCGTTCATACTATATATATATATATATATATATATATATATATATATATATATATATATTGTGAAAATTAAGTCAAGCATAGACGGGCAGTCCTGCCCTCTCTCCCTGTTTTTTTGTTTTGTTTTTTTCCTAGTAATTTTGTATTCCAT
>BOPN01004383.1:62982-67982 GCA_017312705.2 Penaeus japonicus | reverse complement strand
GGTAGGTTCAAGCCTGTCCGGTGGCAAGTCAGACATTTTCTGCTCTTGAAATGTACCTCTTAATCTCTTGCATGTGACACATCTAAAAATATGTCTTGCTACTATCGTGGAACCTCCTATAATCCAATAACCTGATGCTCTCAACTCATTCAAGATTATACCTCTACCTTGATGATGAACTTTCTGATGGAAATGACATACTATCATTTCGGTTATGAATGATACCTTCGGTAATATAGCTGGATGCTTGCTATTCGTGGTGAAGTTTGCATGCCTCATTCTTCCACCTATCCTTAAGATACTATCTTTATCTAAGAAAGGATCGAAGTGATAAAGCCTGTTTCCCTTCTTCAATGGCTTTGCCGTGGTTGCTTCTTCTTCACTAGTCAGATACTTTAACTCTTGTTTCTCTTCTCCGAAGGCTTCATTTTGAACCTGTCTTAAAATTTCATTTTCTACTTCCTCCAGTTCTGTAACACTGGGTGGAACATATTTAGATTCTTTTGTTTCTTTTGAATCTTCAGTTGTTCCTTTGACAAGTTTCTTGAATCTGTGTTGAAGGCGTAAGCATAATGCAATTGCCTTCTTTGCTCTATGCCAGTCAGAAAAATATTCCAACCTTGGAAGAAGTCTTATGTGAAGAAACATTCTTGACCTCTGGGTCATTTTCCTTTAAAATTATCTTCTCAGATGATAAATCAGCTCTAAAGGTAGGCTCCCAGAGGAAGTTTGGTCCATTCCACCATGAAGAATGGTTAATCAGATTTTTAACACAGACACGTGAAGCAGCATCAGCAGGGTTTTGCACTGAATTTATATACTTCCATTCCTCTGGAGAAGTGCGATCTCTGATGTATTGTACTCTGTTGGCCACAAACACATGAAATCTTGTAGCATCATTCATAATATAACCAAGTACGACTTTGGTATCAGTCCAGAAGAATTCCTTTATTACCGCATAATCCAACTCCTTTCTCAACATAACTGACTCTAACGGCTACAACTGCTGCAGTAAGTTCTAGCCTAGGAATAGAAATAGGTTTCAGTGGGGTCACTCTGGATTTAGACATCACAAGTGCACAATGAACCTGTCGTTGTTCATTCAGTTGTCTTAGATATGAACATTGACCATAGCCATTTTGGCTTGCATCAGAAAAATGGTGAAGTTCAACTGATTTCACCTTCCCAAACTTATCAGGCTTATAGCATCTAGGGATCTTTAATTCCTTTAGTTGAATCAGATCATTTCTCCATCTTTTCCATTGTTATTTTAAGTTGTCCGATATGTCATCATCCCAATCTACTCCATCTTGACACAGGGTTTGGAGTATCCTTTTCCCAATTAATATGAAGAGAGAAACTATGCCCATAGGGTCAAATATAGAACTTACAGTAGATAAAATACCTGTTCTTGTTATTGGTTTATCGCTGAGGTTAATTCTGAACTGAAATGCATCTGCTTCTATGCACCACTCTTTCAATTGGCATGGCTTTTATATCACATACAACTGCAACATAATCTTTTCTAAATCTGTAAAGAACACCAATCAAATTATTTGTCAAGTCTAGACCTTGAAGTAAATTCCTGTTCAGTGATTCATTCTTATAGGTGGCACTGCAGTCGAAGACCACTCTAATATTACCAGGTTTCTTTGGATGATATACTCCATGATGTGGAATATACCACACTTGTCCGTCATTCAAAAATAGATCTTGATTAAGTACTTCTTCTGCATACCCTTTATTTATAAGTTCATTCATAAACTCAACATAGTCCTGGTGATAATTCTTATTACTTTGTAACTTTCCTCTCAAACTCATCAACCTAGACATTGCTAACTCTTTACTGTTTGGAAGTTTGACCTCATCTTCCTTAAGCGGGAGGGGCAATTCATAATGTCCATCCTCTTGTTGGTGAATTCCTTTCATTTTTCTCAAGAAAATTCTGTCTTGATACGAGTAAGGAATATCTCCAATTTCCCTTTCATTGAAGTCAAGTTCAAAGAATTTGCTAAGTTGTGCAGGGTTAATTATTTCCTTCACTTTAGTTTGTGAGGAGAGAAAGCCACATTTCTTTTCACCATTAATTGTGACCTTGTGGACCTTTAATTTACTTGCTAAGGCTTGATCCGAGACGGCATCTTGACACATATCAATGACTCTACCTATGATACTCCAGCCTAACAATGTTTTTTTTCTGGCATGGGGTTCGTCATCCTTTCCAAGGATCAATTCCCTTGGTTTAATAGCACGCATACAAGTCAAGTCAATTAAGAGTCATATTTCGATGTTACTATCTGTATCAATTTGGTGCTATTCTTTGTAGATGAGCCATCTTCTACACACCTACATTTTGATATTTGATCCTTTTTTGCTGGAATATCTTTTCGTGAATATATGATTGGAAGTGACACATCTGTAGCCATTTATACCACACCACACCAGTCCCTTATTTTTGTACTTTCAACTGTTTCTTCTCCTTTATTTCTTAATTTTAGGTGAACTTTGTGGCCCTTAGTTCCTAATTTATTCAAAATGGATTCTTTTATGAAACAGACATCTAGTTAATATCAATGCAACTAGAAGATTCTGTTTACAAACATTCTTTCAGTGATGTAACCATACTGGCACTATCATTGTATCAGCCGTCATACACCGTGTGTGCTTTATCTTTACCTTATTGAAACTATACTCATTTTGGGCTTACTAACATATGGTGATATTGTCACTCCAGCTGTTGACCTTTTGCTGCAATTTGATTTTCTAGCTTCCTCTTTTTGATTCTTTTAAGGAAAGCTTCCTTTTCCTTGATTCTTTTAAGTATAGCCTCATTGAAAGTTGGATAAACATCTTTTTACACACTGCACACATCTTTCTTTTTCTACAATTTTTAATGATATAGCAAATTTAAACAACCTCTACAAATAAATGACTTTGGACATATTACATTGCTGCTTATTCTTTAATTCACCGAACTCTTTACATAGTCTAGATCACGCTCTCCTTGGTAGTGACAATGGAATTTCTTTCTCACATTTGATTCTTTGTCATCTATTTAAAACTCCCAGTTCCCCTTTACTGATTGGAACTGGCCACTAACCTTTTTGTTCCAACTCTTCCTTCTTACTCTTCAGATCACCTACATCATACCTTTGACTTGTTGACATAACTGCACAATAAGAAGAAATTGGATAGCAGCTTTCTTTTGCCTCTCTTTCTCAATTCACCCAAAAAGTAAATGGCGGGTATCCTGAACCATTTACAGACCATCCTCAAACTTCTTGGAGTTCCACCTTTCTCGGCGGAGTTAACTTTGTAACATCTTATTTATTTTCTTGAGGGTCATCAAGATATTGAAAATCAGATATTTTCCATTACCATTAACGCTCTTCAGAAATCTGAACATTTCTGTAGTGCGTGACCATCATTTCTTAAAATCTTTGGCCACTCACTCAGATTCTTCCTAAAGGCACTTGCTACAATGAATTTGTTACCATACCTATCTTTTAATATGCCTTTAGCTCACGAAAGACTGTCTGTTGTGAATTCGTAAAGAGGTAACTCTACATTGCTTCTTTGGCTGCCCCCACTGATACATTTTACAAAGATGAAAGATTTCTCAAAATGACTACCGTTACACGTGATTCTATAAATATCTCAAATTTTGAAGCCAGGTTGGAAATTCTAATAAATCACCACTGAAAACCTCTGGTTCTGGCCGTGGCAATTCATTTTTGTTTTTTGATGATAAAATATCAAACACTTCCCTTAATACATTAATGTCCACTAACGAACTTGTTTTATCCTGTCTAGTTGATACATGTGGTTGTTTCAACTCTGATTCTGGTTCAAAACTTTTAGCTTGTGGGTTAAGCACTGGACTTTGTATGTAAGTGTACTCCAATTTAGACACTTACCTCTCTAATTCACCCATACCGGATGTATCATGGACATTTATTTCCTGTTTACGTAAACTAGGTTTTACTTTCCTGTCTTCTATCTGATTGCTATCAAGTGAATCTAAATATTTATGAAGATGTAGTGTCTTACTTATATTATCTACTTCTTCATATTCAGGCAGTCCTAACTTCTCACTTCCATTGCATTTACAATATTCAATTCTGTTTGAGTAGCTACTAAATCTTTCATGACAAGATTTTTTTTTTTTTTTTTTGTGCTCCATTTCCCCTACATGTAATTGAAGCAGCTTAGCTAACCTTGTAAGTAACTGTTCCTTATTAATGCTCTGAGAAGATCTGTTAATAAACTGTGAATGCCTTGATAATTTACTACATTGTGACTTTACTGATTTTGTCTCTTGCTTTAACTCATCCATTTTACTCTCAATTTGGTGCATGCAAGTTTCATGAACTTTTGTGTTGTTTAACTCTGTAGACTATTTTTCTTGTGAATTTGGATCTACTTCTATTAACAAAATAAAGGCAGTTACTACTTCATTAAACTGTGACACTGCTGCCTTTTTATGTATTCTAAGCTGATCCACACTTGTTACACTTTCTAGACTAAACATTATATCTATAAGTGCCTTTCCCCATGCTTATTTAGCGGCCAATAACCTTTTTGAAAGTAGTGTCATTTGATACTCACGTCCTTTCTCTGTTAAAACTCTTTGTCTAGCACCCTTCATTTCATCATTAGCCTCAGTTTGTTGAGTATGATCACTTCCAGCTTCTTCGGTGGCACTCATTTTGTCACTATTTATGTACCACTGACCTGATTAGAACTAATGACTAACAATAAACATACTTTTTCATCAGAAGTTCCCGAGCTGTCGGTGAGTCTTGTAGAAGGAAGAGATTCTTTGAAGAACGGACATCTTTGCAGCAGTTCAGCAGTTTACTTTGATGATTATCGGAGTTCTCGTCGTGGACTCACTTCTTCATAGCCTTCGTAGTTCTTGACTTATCTTGTCAGGAGAATTCAATATGTGAGGGCTTGAATTTACTGGTGTGAGTAGTACTTGCATCAAATTATTTGCC
>BOPN01004383.1:47982-50482 GCA_017312705.2 Penaeus japonicus | reverse complement strand
ATGTATCTAAACAAAATATAATGCATAGGCACATTATAATTCACGTGCGTGTGTGTGCACACAAGGACGCTGTTATTAATGGATGCTGTGTGCATACATACGGGCGTAGACATACGCTTGGAGTATGTGCATAATTGCTTATTTGTATATATATATACGTCTACGCTGTACATTCACCGGCACAATCTATATATAGTAACGAATATAAATGCGGGCACGGGAGCACGCATAAACATGCAAACATGCATTTTTGTGTAGGCCCTGCAAATATATATAAACAAATGTCCATTCTCACATGAGTAGACCAAAAGGTCGTGAGATAGATTGGGGGATACTAAGATCTAATAATATGCGAGACTAACTCAAACGTGATATTGGAGATTAGCCTCCAGACTAAAATTACTCCCCCCACCATGCACAAGGTTGGGGTATCAGGCCACACCCCTCTTAAATATGATTTCCCAGTCAAGACAACAGTCCTCATTACCCGGAATCGAAGGAGCCCCTGGTCACGGCGGCAATCAGGATCGTTCTGGAGCAAAGGGTGCTATTAAATATCCGGTTAGACCCAAGCCGCCTAAAGATGATGAATTTATGCACATACAATGTAAGGACCCTGAGAACAGAATCTGATCTTCTGACACTGCTTGAGGAACTTTCATTTATTAAATGGGATATTGTAGGGCTTTCTGAAGTTAGGAGACTAGGCGAAGAGCAGAAATTACTAAATGATGGGCACTTATTATATTAGCGAGGTAAACCCTTGGATGGCAAATAAGAATCAGGAATAAGTTTCTTAATTCACAAGCGACTCAAAAAGAATGTTAGGGAATTCTACAATGTGAGCGAAAGAGTAGTTTCTGTAATACTGAAACTAAACAACTGATATAGCCCAACAATTATCCAAGTGTACGCTCCTACCAGCAATCATAGTGATGAGGAGATAGAGAGCTTCTATGAAGATGTGCAAGCAGCTACCGATAGCGCAAAAAAAAACATTTTACCGTGATTATGGGGGATTTTAATGCCAAGATAGGAATAAGGGAAGATGGAGAAACCTCGGTTGGGAAACACGGAATAGGCACCAGAAATAGGAGAGGGCAAAGGCTGATAGAATTCGCTGAAGCTCGATCCCTTAAAATTATGAATACATTCTTCGAAAAGAGACCCGGGAGGAAATGGACATGGAAATCACCATCCGGCATCTAAAACGAAATTGACTTCATAATCACCAATAGGCGCGACATTGTACAAGACGTAACCTTTATCAATAAAGTAAATGTCGGTAGCGACCATAGACTGGTCAGAAGTAGAGTAAAAATACAGCTAAGAAGGGAACGAAATAAGCTCATACAGAAATCTCTCGTTAATCTAATCAACATTAAGAATAGGGCGACGGAATTCAGTATCAACATCCGAAATAAATATTCAACTCTCGAAGAAGATCTTGGCATAGATCAACACGATCAATTCAGTGAGATATTAACGGAAGCTGCACTCGAAATATGGGGTAAAGACGAAAAATAAAAGTTTAGTAAGCTTTCGGTGGAGACAAAACACACACACACACACACATACATATATTTATTTATATATATATATATATATATATATATACACACACACACATACACTCACATATACTTTTATAAACACACACACACTCATATGCACATACCAGTATACTCGCGCGCCTGAGCGTCTGTATCAGTGGTTTACTCCTCCGTAAGTGTGTCTTCATGTATGTACATTCTATTAGTATTCATATGCATCATTGCTTGCAACATCCATAAAAGCATTAAAATGGAGATGGACTCAAACAACACACAGCTTGGTTATCAGAATGTAAATATTCTTACATACATACAGCCTTTTCTGTCCTTCGTGAGGCGAATAAGTAAAAAAAAAAAAAATCTTGCAATTTATCCACTAAAATTTCCCTTACAAGCAGACTAATCTTAAAGACGTGTGCTTAATCCTCCACTGTTCTGTGCAAGTTGACATTGTGAATTAGGTTTTACCAGAGACTGTTCTTCCTAATATTAACAGAAGCTGCAACATTCCTCCTTTTGACGGAGGGACACTGCAACTCATATCAACAGAAACTTCTTTTTTTTCTTATACTACCTTTTGATAAAGGCTATACTGTTTTTCACATTAACTTTTTATATATATATATATATATATATATATATATACTTCATTAATACTGTCATCATAATAAGTTGAAATTGTTTCTTAAACCATTATCATCTAGGCAGCCACAAGGCAACCAAAAAGCAATCTGAGTAAAAGATGAGTGAATATTTCACTAATAGTTATTTACACCGATAACCTCATGCAGATTGCCCTTGTCAATATTTTCCCTTAGTGTTTGCATTAACTATCAGTTGTAAAATTAGTTTCTATAATCCTATATTTTCTGATTCGAGTTTAGATGTCTTAGGCTATATAAAAGTAAAGGGTATAGGCAATGAACAAAAAAAAAAATATATATATA
>BOPN01004383.1:27500-29577 GCA_017312705.2 Penaeus japonicus | reverse complement strand
CTTTTTTATTTTTTCGAAACCTTGGGTCGAGACAGGTTCATTACTTTGATGAGCCGCCGAGATTCCCTAAGGCTATGCTTGTCCGAAAGCGTGAACCAGAACCTGATTAATTTCTGACTTTTATCTTTGGTTTTCGATATTTAATGCTGGGTTTCGGAGCCTTTCGTTTCTTTCTCATCCTTTCTGTCTTTTTTTTGCTCTCTCTCTCTCTCTGTGTCTCTCTGTTTGTCTCTCTCTCTCTCTCTCTCTCTCTCTCTCTCTCTCTCTCTCTCTCTCTCTCTCTCTCTCTCTCTCTTTCTCTCTCTCTCTCTCTCTCTTTCTCTCTCTCTGTCTCTCTCGCTCACTCCCTCACTCTCACTCTTCCTCTATCCCTTTCGTTCTCTCTCTCTCTGTTGCATTAACCATATTTTAAAAATCCTCCTTGAATGAAGGGAAAAGTTGGAAGGAACTCACAACAAAGAGGGAGATGTAGCTGTTCTCTTAAGTGCGCTAAAATCCACGTAACCAAGCGTGTCTTCACCGAATTCGCCCTCCTTTAAATAGCCTGATCGTGAGACCTCTGGCTGTGATACATAACTTGAGGAAAACTTACGTCAGAAAGTCGAAAGTCTACGAGAAGGAGAGTCGAAGATTTGATCTCGACTTAGGAGGTCATTTGCATCTAACTCTTGCATGTTCTCTGCATCTGAATTTCGCGTCAGTCAAGCTCAGGTAAATCAAATAACCCAGAGGTCTTTAAGTTTTCCTCAACCCCTTCCCATGTCCCCCCTCCCCCCCCCTCCCCCTTATCTCCTCACCTCATTACAAAGCAACGGATCACTTCTTTCCCTTCTTTTCTTTTTCTTTTCCTTCTCCCCTGCCCGATGTAATTTTCCGGTAATATCATCTATAAATGTCCTTTTAAAGACCTCTTGCTCCATTTCACTTTTTATTCACCAGGAGATGAGATTTCTTGACGGCGCTTTGCGAGTGAATGCAACGGCTGAGTCCCCCCCTTTTTTTCTTTTCTTTTTTCAGTTAAGCGTACTTTTTGGTCGTCGACTTCGGCTCCCACTGGATTAAGGTCGAAGACGAGGGATTTTGGTCTTAGTTAGGTGATACCAGAAAAAGAAGATTACGTGCAATTTAAACCTTATATCTCTGTGAGTGTTCACAAATGGACAGACGTAGATGTTCTCCTTCGCATATTTTTTTTTTTATATAATCTTATTTACATATAACTGTATTTCAGTTCCCAAAAGACGATTCTATCCTCTTTAAATATTTACTCGGCTTGCCCTGCAGCATTCTCTTTCCTGTTTCTGTTTCAATGTGCACACATACTTTTAAATACATTTTTTTTTTTTTTTTTTTTTTTTTTTTTTTTTTTTTTTTTTTTTTTTTTTTTTTTTTAGAACACAAGGGCAGTGTTTTGTGGTGTTGGAGTAAACATGGGAACAGAGTGTTTGTTTCTCTTTGTGACTTTTTAGCAGGCAATATATCCGTGTGTGTGGTTATATTTGATATCAGAATGGAAGCATTGTATATTCATGATGGCGATCATTTTGATAATCATCGTTATAATAATTAGAACGACGTATAATGAGATATTATGCAATATATTAGCCTATCAGTACGTGAGTATGCCTTTTCGTAATTGAGAGCATTTAGAACAAAGTATTTGACCTTGAATTCTTAATTTTTATTCGCGCATATATCCCATCAGCTTAGAAAGGTGGGTACATATGCATAAAGACTTAAAGTTTCTTATTGTTTAAGATACAAACATCGTCTGGTTTCCCTTCAGTAACCGCAAATTGCCACGAAGATGTTGCAAGCAGAGGAAACAATGGGAGAGCTCCTGCAAATAAGCGGTAATAGGAGTAGGAGGCACTTTTGACAAAAGGACTCGAGAATTAAGACAACTCCATCTTTCTTAGGAAGACAATGAAATATTCTCCAGTTGTTGGAACAGAGTGATAAATAGGCGTCTTCCAAGAAGTCATGCATCTCGAAGGGGCTGTACTGTACTCTTACTTCTTCTTCTTCTTCTTTTCTCTCTCTCTCTCTCTCTCTCTCTCTCTCTCTCTCTCTCTCT
>BOPN01004383.1:0-2500 GCA_017312705.2 Penaeus japonicus | reverse complement strand
TCTATATACATTACATAAATCCTTAATTAATTATATATATATATGTTGCTGTAATTGTCAAAAGTCTGACTACGCTTCATTCTGAAAATGTAATTCTGACAGAGTCTGATTTTCTCTCAAAACTCAAAGTTGCAATAAAAGCCTTATTGTCAAAAATGCAATGTAAACAAGAAGAACTTTCGGGAAGTAAAAGTTATCCCAAAAGTAATGCCACAGAGTCAGTGCTAGAAAAAAAAAATCTAGTTTTCACAAAAGGTATATATTGTCTTCATTGCGAGCCTTAGGAACTAAAGCGAATACTCTGACACAAACTTTTCTATACACTCTGACCCTCTGACCTTTTCTCCAATAAGGGACAGATTTTTTAAACGATATGTATTCGTTGATTGCATGGATATACAGTATGTACTTGTTTGTGTGTGTGTGTCTGTGTGTGTTTCTGAGTGTGTGTGTGTGTTTATGTGTGTGTGTGTGTGTCTATGTGTGTTTCTGTGTGTGTGTGTTAGTGTGTGTGAGGGGGGGGGGGTATGTGTGTGCGTGTGTGTATCTGTGTATGTACGCGCTTGTTTTTGAGTGTGTGCGTTTTTATGTAGCGTAGATATATGTACTCGTCTGTGTGTGTGTGTCTATGTGTGCTTGTGTGTGTGTGTGTTTGTGTGTATGTGCGTTTTTTTATGTAGCGTGGGCAATATAAACATCATGATAGTCTAAATATTCTGTATTTCGTCACTAAGTGTTATTTGATAAAAACAGAAAAATACTAGATTATCATTATAAGCCACTTAAGCTGCGGTCTACCGAAATGACCTCTTTAAATGCAACCAAATAGACCCAAGGCCAAAGTCCATCTCAACAAAGCACTCTCGGCCATTACCTTTGTAATGTACACACATATATATACCACTTGCAAATGCACGCCCATAAAGAGAATTTTCCGTTTCATCAAGCCATTTCCGGAAACCTGACCACTTATCACAGAGAAACACGTGTACCAAAAAAAAAAAAAAAAAAAAAAAAAAAAAAAAAAAAAACAGGGTTGTAAAATTCTGCATTTCATTATGTATATGAGATGACGTGACTGGCACAGAGATTCAGCGTTCATAAATTTTAATTCTTTTACTTGCATAATGATGCCATGTTGACTAAGGAGAGGTTATTTCCTTAGTCAATATGGCATACTCTCTTTCAGAGTAAGGTATGCAATATGCGTACACACACACACACACACACAAACACACACACACACACACAGACACACACACACACACAAACACACACACACACACACACACACACACACACACACACACATATATATATATATTTGATATAATTTTTACCTCCTATCGTTCCATAGGTTGACATTCATAATCCATTTTACTTTCCCGACAAAAAAAAAAAAAAAAACAACTTTTTATTTCAACACAATAGGATACGTTTTGCATAGGCCCTGATTCAGATATCCTCGCCAGTCCTCGCCTAAACGATGAGGTTAATTGCCAATCAGAATATCCTTCCTGATTACTTCCCAAACCACTTCGGGAACAGTCTTTGCATAGGGCCTATTTCTCTACATATATTATTATTTATATATTTATATATTTATTTATTTATATGTTTATATATTTATGAGCGGAAGCACGTGAGAGTTTTTTTTCTGGCAAATAAATATCGGATTTGCTTTTGTCTGTCTATTTGCTTGGACAACGACAATTTTTTGTTAGTGTTTGTTTATAAAATGTGATTTGTTGTTTGAGTACCTTGCTCTGTGGAAGAGGAGTATATCACATAGGGATCAATATTGGTAGGTAGCAGAAGGAATATAGGAAGCTGTGTTGGTCTTCTGGTTGAAAAACAACGTACTAACTGTTGATAATTAGTGTTGCTTCGGAAAGATAGCAACACTGTGGAGAGAGCGAGGGAAGTTGAAGAGAACGTGAAGCAAGGTGTTGCATATAATGGAAGGTAAATGAAACAAATTTTAGGGGATTTTGAAGTACCTCTTTCACGTGTGAATGGCTGATTGGAGGCAAAAGGTAGAATAAAAGCAAAAAGAAAAAAAAAAAAAAAAAAGAAAAAGAAGAAGAAGAAGAAGAAGAAGAAGAAGAAAAAGAAGAAGAAGAAAAAGAAAAAGAAGAAAAAAAAAAAAAAAAAGAGAGAGAGAGAGAGAGAGAGAGAGAGAGAGAGAGAGAGAGAGAGAGAGAGAAAAGTGAAGCAGCAAGGATAAAGGGAACAGCTCCTAGTGAAGAGTGAACAGGAGATGTGCAATGTAAGTGCCAAAAGACTACTTAAAGCTATTGAATAAACTGATGCATATAGGCACCATATTAAAAATATATATACTTGGGATAGATTAAACCTCTATCTTTCGTGATACTAAGAGCAATAATAATTTCGAATTCAAGATATCACAGACCAACAGGCAGGAATAAGACAAGAGTACAAATACTGCAAAATAACCTGACCACACACACACACACACACACACACACACACACAT
>BOPN01004382.1:105000-110000 GCA_017312705.2 Penaeus japonicus | reverse complement strand
GGTGTGTATTTTTTTTACAGATTTTAGTTTTACGAGTAAGATATTGGAAGTTCGGAAGAACGATGCAAAGAGTAGCTCGTGCAATACACTGTCTTGCATCTTCAACCTGCGTTCACCTTTCGCCGTCCTAGACTGCAGGCAAGGGGGGGGGGGAGAGGGGAGAGGTGGGAGTTTTTTTTATCTATATTTAACCCATTCGCTCGGCCTCTTCGTACCTCTAACGTGTGTTCAACGAAAATGGCAGTTCTAACTTCAGCAGTGGGAGTAGGCGGAGCAAAATAACACGGGAGGTAATCGCTATATTATTGACATTACGAAATTTTCTTTGCCAAGCCAATCTCTCTCTCTCTCTCTCTCTCTCTCTCTCTCTCTCTCTCTCTCTCTCTCTCTCTCTCTTTACTTCTCTTCTCCTTCTCCTCCTTCTCCTATCGCTACACTAAACCCCAATTACCCATCCTATTAGTAACACCCGAACGATCGCAAAAATGGTTATGTAGTTTTTTTTCTCCTTTACTTTTTTCCATAATAACCGTAACATTACCATAAAACATTACCCAAACCAAGCAAAAGTCAACAGGATTTCCCGCGTTCACACCTGCAGCGATTGTCTTTTTTTTCCTCGATCTTCCTCGCAATTTTTCCAAACCTTAGAACCCCTTTCCTCCTAGCCACTTATTACCTCGCTCTATTTCAACCTAAATGTCTTATTTATCCAAGAAATCACCACAAGCAATAGAAGTTTTTTTCTCCTTTTTTTATCGTAAACGTAGCGAGAGGAAGATGTCGGTTTCGAAAAGCAGTAAGGAAGTCGAGGCAGGTGAGAGCGCGGGATAATTGCCGCTCCAGATGAAAAAGGCTGTTTGTAATTGAACGATTCATGATCCTATTACTAACAAAAGCGAAACGCGATACGTCGGATCCAAGCGCATTATCAGAGACTCCATTCCTGCGTTTCTTGTCGTGGTCGTATCATGCAGCGCCAGAACAGAATCGATTTTATGAATGTTACTCTTCATTGTAATTTAATGTGAGAGATAAATGGGGGAAAAATATGTAATGAGAGCGTTGGGTTCATTTCGTTGGTGAGAGAAATAGAGAGTGAGAGGTGAGAGAGAGAGAGAGAGAGAGAGAGAGAGAGAGAGAGAGAGAGAGAGAGAGAGAGAGAGAGAGAGAGAGAGAGAGAGAGAGAGAGAGAGAGCCAGCCCAGAGAGCGTTCGATGACGATAAATTTGGTCGCGGAAGAGGGTGTGGAGTTGGAGTCAGGATGTGCAAATTATCAGCTGTCAAGTTTGTTCACGATTATAACGAACAAAAGACCAAAGTGAAGCTGACTTGTTAGTTGAGGTAATTAAAGGTTAATTCGTTGCTTCCGCCGCGTATATATCCCCTCCCGAGGAAAAAAAATTAACGCGACTATGACTGTATTTTGGGTCGAAATAAATTGATACCTCTGGCGTAATGGCATGATTCCCTTGTTCTTGATGAGAGTAAATAACTAACGATATTCACACAGCTAATACCACTCTCAACATCACACGCACGGACAGGGGCGATAATCACTCTACAAAGGCGCCATTAATATATAACAAATAGCGTTTGTTGGTATTATTTTGGGGGGAGAAGAAAGAGAAGGATTATCGTACCTCTGACAGCTGCTGCTCGTATGCGCCTGGTTGTCGTACCAATGTTAAATGGCGCCAGACAAGCATTTCATTCACTTTTCCTCAAATATTCACCTTGTTCCTCAACTATTAACATCCTTTTATGTTCTTCGTCTCCACAGCCGTTTGTCTCAAAGCGTGAAATGAAAGTCGTATGTCCAGGTGAGGTAATTATATGGTACGCTTCTCGCACTTCCTGTGTTGACAGGTCGCGACACCTGGAAGATTTTCAGGTATATTTACGCGTGTTTACAAGCGCGTTAATCTCTTTTTTATGCCGTGTAAAAACGGCCATGTTAATATATTTTATGAATTACTCATGGCTTGCCGTTTTTTTCCATTTTCCAGAGCTTAATTAAGATATTTTTCGGTTGGTATTTTTCAATGATCATCTTGATTTATTAGATTCAATAAATCATTGCTAAACATCATCTTAACCCCCAAAAATTTAAACAATGTCGGTAAATAATATGTATTTCATCACTGTTATTATTATCATTATACAAGTAAGTTTACCCTTGTAAATTATTTAGGAGAAAATATATTTTTTGCGCTCTGAAATTGTTATTATTATGTCTATATAGCTGGCAGTTTGAGACCACACAAGATGACATTAATTACTAGATGGTAGTTAGTGGAATTCTGTATGACATCCAATTAAAAATTCATTATTCTATGTAACTCTGATGTAGAAAAAAATAGACAGCTAGGAGAGATAGAGGGGGGAGGGGGAGGGACGGAGGGAGAGAGAGAGAAAGAGCGAGAGAGAGAGAGAGAGAGAAGGATGGGGAGAAAGAGAGAGAGAGAGAGAGAAGGATGGGGAGAAAGAGAGAGAGAGAGAAGGATGAGGAGAAAGAGAGAGAGAGAAGGATGGGGAGAAAGAGAGAGAGAGAAGGATGGGGAGAAAGAGAGAGAGAGAGAAGGATGGGGAGAAAGAGAGAGAGGAAGGGAGAAAGAGAGAGAGAAAGAAAGAAAGAGAGAGAGAGACAAATAACCAAGACATACATCTTGAGGTTTACCGTAACCCTATCGGCGGCATCTTAAGACGAATGCATTAATTTTCTCCCAGACATATCTTGTGCTTGCAAGATTACTTAATGCTTCTCCTGCAAAAGAAAAACAAAATCCACCCACACATTGTTCCGATAGAGTGATTTCTGTCATGCCATTAGATTAACAATGCAGGAAAGATTTGCGATATATTTTTCTCAATTGCATGGATCGAGCGCATTCTTGTGGCGATTTCCCGCGACTCGAAATTTGTTGCATTGCTTTCACACTTATTCCTTTGCAGTTAATTGTATTACCACGTGTATTAGCGCCTATTTCTTGATTTAATTATGCGTTGTCTCTTCTCTTTACGCAGCGTGTGAGTGTGAAAAAGGGATATATATGTAAGGAAGAGCGTATTGAAGGCGTATTTTGACCTGATTTTGAAAGGGTACGTGGGTTCAGTGAGAAAAAAGTAATGGTGATAGATGTGGTTGTGATGATGGTGATGATTTGATATAGTGATGACGATGATCCGATTAATGATGATGATGATAATTATTATTTTTGAAATCCGAATACTAATACTATTAATATTACTACTAATAATAATGATAATGATAATAATGAAAACAATTATAATGATAATTATAGTCATAATAATGATAATAATCATTATGTTGATAATAATAGTAGTGATATTTATATCAATGAAAATAATTAAAGCGACCACCATAATAATAATGATGGTCATGATTACTATTGTAGTTATAACTATAGTAATGATGATAAAAAGACAAGAGCAATAAGGATAAATAAACCGATAATGAAGCAGATAATGATAATGATACTTAGCGAGACACTTAACGTGCGTGAAAACATCATGGGGAAAAAACTACCATATTATAGATCAAATAATTACCATGATATAAACAAATAAAAAAGAATGTTAGGTCCTTGGAAATTGATAGAACAAAATAATGCACGATTGCGAGAACTTCTAGATAACTAAACAAAAGAAAATACACAAAATATATTGGGAAAAAACGCAATATTTTGGCGGGAAGAAACAATCTCCTTATATGGATTCTCTGGTCGACAGTAGCGTCACCCTAAGACACACAAAACCGGCGATACTTTTCACAGGTAACCGGTAACCGAGCGAGGCTGGAGCGACACCTAGGTAGCCTTAATAGAGTCATTATCCTGTCTCTAACAAATTGTTCCGTGCCCGCCGGCGCCATTGTGGCAAGCGGCCGTTCTCTCGACGGCGCTTACCCCCTCCGCTGCCGGGGAGGTGATAAATGACTTCCAATTATAGATATACTGATTACACACAGAGGATAACCACACCAACAGCTGGCAAGGTTACAGCCGTAACTACCAATTTACATACTGCATAATAATATCCGCTACTCATCCGAGGAGAAAACCAAAACTATACTTACAAAAGACCTGTTTTACGACTCTCATTTTCTTGTCTCTTAACTTTAGCCGCTTGTTTCTCTCCTCCTCCTCCCCCCCCCCCCACCCCTCCTTCTCCCCTCCATCCCCTCCTCCGTTTTACATCCCTCTACCCTCTTATTCCCCCTCCTTTCCCTCCCTCCTCCTTTTCCTTCTTCCTCTTCCCCCTCCTTCCCCCTCATCCTCTGCCCCCTCCTCCCCTCCTCCCCTTCTACCCTCCTCTTCCCCCTCCTTCCCCTTCTTCCTCTGCCCCTTCCTCGCCATCTACACTCTTCCTCCTCCTTCCCCAAAGTCCTCTTCCCCTCCTTTCCGTCTGATCTCTTCTTCCTTCCCCTACACCACCTTCCTTACCCTCTCTCCTCTACCCCCTACTTCCCCTCCCTCCTCTACTCCCTCTTTCCCCTCCCTCCTCTTCTTTCTCCTTCCCCTCCCTCCTCTTCCCCCTCCCCCTTCCTTTTTTCCTCTTCTCCTTCCTCCTTCCCCTCTACCACCCTTCTTCCCCTCCATCCCTTTTCCCTCCTCTTCCCCTTCCCCTTTCCCTCCTCTTCCCCTTCCCCTCCTCTTCTTCTACCCCTCCTACCCCTCTTCTGTCACCCTCCCCCCTACTCACCCAGGGTAATAAATAAAGCAAAATAGCCATGCTCCTTCAATCGTCCATTGCATAATCAAACCCGATGGAATAAAAACACAACGGAGTTTAATCCACACAAATCCCGCCATTGGGCCTCAAACCCGCAAAACAAAACAAAAGACAATAAACCGGTAAATAACGCTTATAATACAAACAATAATAACGAGAATGACGAAGATACATGGATGAAAATGGATGAATTATGAAGTACACGGGTGAATTTCTCTTTCTGATTAACTGGTAAGAGGGAAAGA
>BOPN01004382.1:85000-90000 GCA_017312705.2 Penaeus japonicus | reverse complement strand
TCGCTCAGTTTCAGCAGATTTGATCGCTACGGACCAAATCTCCTAAATATCTGCCTGTGTATGGGGCGATAAAGATAAAACCTCGCACATCAAATCGCTCATTTTGATCTTCCATCATGTTGGAAGTTTTTACCCCCGTACAGATTTTATCGCTGAGTCTATGGATAAATGCGAGAGTTCTTTCCTTCCACAGGTTGAATAGTTCAGTGTGTGGCTGACATAAGTGTGGGTGAATGCAGGTGCGCTTGCGATTATGTGTTTGAGAGAGAGAGAGAGAGAGAGATAAATAGATAAAAAATAATTTAAAAAAAAAAGAAAAAAAGAAATAAAAAAAGAAAAAAAAATATATATATATACATTTACATATAAAGATACAAATAAAAATAGACAAATAAATATATATATAATAATAATGACAGCAATAATAATAAAATTATATATAAGCATGTGTATGCGTGTCCTTGTAATACATTGGCTATATTCCCTCTATGTCTCTTTACCAGCCGACCGTCCTTTCTCACATTAAGACTTTCAATCCCATTTGATAACTTTTCGCTGAAAATGTCTGATCATTTCGTGGCAACAGAACCCGTTACCAAAGGACGCTTGGCTCGGGCAGGATGTCTGAGTCGAGGTCAGCTTCTTCGAGGTCAAATTCACTTTCTTAGAAGTGTCGATGTCATGTGATCAAACAATTTGGAATTCGTTTGGATAGAAACGAGATGCCCTAAAGAGATCGAAATCTTATGTGTGTGTGTGATGTGTGTGTGTGTGTGTGTGTTTGCGTGAGGAGGTGTGTGTTGTGTGTGTGTGTGTGTGTGTGTGTGTGTTTGTGTGTGTTTGCGTGCGCAGGTGTGTGTTGAGTGTATGTGTGGGGAAGTGTTTGAGTCTTTAACCGTATTTGTGCGTATTGTGTGTGTATTGTGTGTGTGCGTGTTTTTTTTTTTTTTTTTTTTTTTTTTTGCGTGCGCAGGTGTGTGTTGAGTGTGTGTGGGGGGAGGGGGGAGCGATTAGGTTTTAAGCGTGTGTGTGTGTGTGTTGCTTGTGTGTGTTTTTTTTTTTTTTTTGCGTGCGTAGGTGTGTGTTGAGTGTGTGTGTGGGGGGAGTGATTGAGTTTTAAGCGTGTGTGTGTGTGTGTTGCTTGTGTGTGTTTTTTTTTTTTTTTGTAGTGTAGGTGTAGGGGCCATGCTGAGTGTGTGTGGGGGGGGAGCGGACAGGGTTTTAAGTGTGTGTGTGTGTGTTGCTTGTGTGTGTTTTTTTTTTGCGTGCGTAGGTGTGTGCTGAGTGTGTGTGTGGGGGGGGAGGATTGAGTTTTAAGCGTGTGTGTGTGTGTGTGTGTTTTGTTTGTGTGTGTTTTTTTTTTTTTTTTTTTTTTTTGTTGAGTGTGTGTGTGGGGGGGGGAGTGATTGAGTTTTAAGAGTGTGTGTGTGTGTTGCTTGTATGTGTGAGTGTTTTTTTTTTTTTTTTTTTTTTTTTTTTTTTTTTTTTTTTTTTTTTTTTTTTTCGTACGCAGGTTTGTGTTGAGTGTGAGTGTAAGCGTATATATATGTGTGTGTGTGTGTGTGTATGTGTATTTGTACACTCACACACACACACATTCAACACAAATATACGCTTACGCTCACACTCAACACACACCTGCGTATGCAAAAAAAAGATAATAAAATTTAAAAAATAATAATAATAATAATAAAATAAAAAAATAAATAAATATTAAAAAAACAAAAAAAAATCACAGACACACACACGCAATACGCACACACACGCTTGAAAAGTAAATCACTCCCCCCCACACACACACACAGTTTATTATCAAATCGCATAGAAAAGGTAAGAATGGGAATGAACTGCACTCACAATTCTAGAAGGTTCCGTACATATACATATGTATATGTACACGCACACGCACACGCATACGCACACGCACACGCACACGCATACGCACACGCACACGCACACGCACACGCACACGCACACGCACACGCACACGCACACGCACACGCACACGCACACGCACACGCACACGCACACGCACACGCACACGCACACACACACACTTACACACACACACATACTTACACACACTTACACACACTTACACACACTTATACACACACACACACACACGCACACACACACTTACACACTTACAGACACAGAAGGTTCCGTACATATACATATGTATTTATGTATTTTACACGCACACGCACACGCACACGCACACACACACGCACATGCATACGCACACGCACACACTTACACACACTTACATACACTTACACACACTTACACACACACACACTTACACACACACACACGCGCACCCACACACTTACACACACTTACACACACTTACACACACGCACACACTTACACACACACTTACACACACACACTTAAACACACACACACACAGATTATTATCAAATCGCGTAGAAAAAGTAAGAATGCGAATGAACTGCACTTACAGTTCTAGAAGTGTACACGCACACGCACACACACACGCATACGCACATGCACACACTTACACACACATACACACACTTACACACACTTACACACACTTACACACACTTACACACACACACACACACACACACTTACACACACTTACACACACACTTACACACACACACTGAAACACACACACAAAAAATAGCGCATTTCGGACCCAAAGGACAGCCGGGTAGACATGTTATGCTGGAATGAATACTTGTGGAAAAAGTGACAAGCCTAGGGACTTTTGCAGACTTGTAAGGAACAACTGGTGAAAGTTTGGAATAAAATATACTATTTTGCGGCACAGTTTATTATCAAATCACGTAGAAGAGGTAAGAATGAGAATAAACTGCACCTACAATTCTAGAAAGTTCCTTACGATATACATATTTTTCTTAAAAACACGTAACCTCTTTATAAGAATCCATGGACACTAGATTCTAAAGCGACACTAGATTCTAAAGCGACACTAGATTCTAAAGCGACACTAGATTCTAAAGCGACACTAGATTCTAAAGCGACACTAGATTCTAAAGCGACACTAGATTCTAAAGCGACACTAGATTCTAAAGCGACACTAGATTCTAAAGCGACACTAGATTCTAAAGCGACACTAGATTCTAAAGCGACACTAGATTCTAAAGCGACACTAAAATGGTTTCGACACTCGAGGAATTGGCACTCGAGGAATTGGCATTCCGTGGCTGTGGCGATCTTTGCTTGGACTTGGTCCTTAAGCCTCACTTCCTCCTTGAAGCTGAGGAGGAGGAGGAAGAGTGGGAGGAGCAGGATGAGAAGGAGGAGAGGAAACAGAGGAAGGAGATGGAGAGGAGGGAGAAGCAAGAAAACAAGGAAAGGAAAGAGAGGGAAAGGAAGGAGAAGTTGGAAATGAAGGAGAAGGAGAGGAGGGAAAAGATCGAGTTGAAGGAGAAGAAGGAGAAGGAAAGAGAGGAGATGAAGGAGTTGAAGGAGAAGAAGGAGCAGGAAAAAGAGGAGATGAGGAAGATGAAGGAAAAGGAGAGGGAGGAGAAGATGTTGATTAAGGAAAAGAAGGAGAAAGAGATGAAGGAGTTAAAGGAGAAGAAGGAGAAGGAAAGAGAGGAGATGAAGGAGTTAAAGGAGAAGAAGGAGAAGGAAAGAGAGGAGATGAGGAAGATAAAGGAAAAGGAGAGGGAGGAGATGATGGAGTTAAAGGAAAAGAAGGAGAAGGAGATGAGGGAGATGAAGGAGAGGAAGGAGAAGGAGATGAAGGAGTTAAAGGAAAAGAAGGAGAAGGAGATGAGGGAGATGAAGGAGAGGAAGGAGAAGGAGATGAAGGAGTTAAAGGAAAAGAAGGAGAAGGAGATGAGGGAGATGAAGGAGAGGAAGGAGAAGGAGAAGAGGGAGATGAAGGAGAAGGAGAAGAGGGAGAGGAGGGAGGAAAAGGAGAAGATTAAGAGGGAGATGAAGGAGAAGGAGAAGAGGGAGAGGAGGGAGGAAAAGGAGAAGATTAAGAGGGAGATGAAGGAGGAAAAGGTGAAGATTAAGAGGGAGATGAAGGAGCAGGAGAAGAGGGAGAGGAAGGAGGAGAAGGAGAAGATTAAGAGGGAGATGAAGGAGGAAAAGGTGAAGATTAAGAGGGAGATGAAGGAGCAGGAGAAGAGGGAGAGGAGGGAGGAGAAGGAGAAGATGAAGAGGGAGATGAAGCAGAAGAGGAAGGAGGAAAAGAAGATCGCAAGCAAGCGACCCCTCCAGGACGAGACCCAAGCAGCAGCGAGCAAGCGCGTCCGCTTCGACCTCAGAGAGCCTCGCTTCAACCTGCAGTGGGACTTCCAATTGCCCGACATCCCCGATCTAGAGGATGCAATGAACCGCCCCCTAGGGATCGTGACGCAGGAGAAGCGCAAGTTCGACCTCCAGGACGAGACCCAAGTGCCTGCGAGCAAGCACGCCCGCTACGACGACAGCGAGCCTCGCAGGACTCAGAGCTGGTGATGACCGTCCCCAGCCCCCCAGCCCCCCAAACAGAAAAAAAATAAAAATAAAAATAAAAATAAATAAATAAATAAAATAAAAAGATAGAAAAAAAGATAATAAAAAAGAAAAAAAGAAAAAAAGAAATAAAAAAAGAAAAAAAATATATATATACATTTACATATAAAGATATAAATGAAAATAGACAAATAAATATATACGATAATAATGATAGTAATAATAATAATGTGTGTGTGTGTTTGTCTATGTGTATTTGTACACTCGCACACACACACATTCAACACAAATATACACTTACGCTCACACTCAACACACACCTGCGTTCACACACACACACACACACACACACAAAAAAAAAAAAAAAAAAAAAAAACTCACAGACACACACACGCAGTTTATTATCAAATCGCATAGAAAAGGTAAGAATTAGAATGAACTTACAATTCTAGAAGGTTCCGTACATGAATATATGTATATGTACACGCACACGCACACGCACACGCACACACATACGCATACGCATACGC
>BOPN01004382.1:80000-82500 GCA_017312705.2 Penaeus japonicus | reverse complement strand
CTCCCCTTAAGATCTCTACCGCCTCTTCCCTCCGTTCACTTCTTCCCTCCATTCCTCCCTCTCTTCCTTCTTTCTTTTGCCTTCTTCCTATTCGAACCCCTACCTTCTTTTCTCTTCCTGACTATCTTCCCTTCAGCCTTCCCTCTATTTCCTCTTTCTCTCTCCTCTCTTCTTGTCTCCCTTTCCTACCCTTCATCCTTCCTTCTATTCCCTCTTTCTCTCTCCTCTCTCTCATGTCTTCCTTTTCTATCCTTCACCCATCCCTCTATTCCATCTTTCTCTCTCCTCTCCCGTTTCCCTCTCTCTTTTAGCTCCCTTTATTTATTCCCTCTCTTCACTCCACTCCACTTCGAAGCCATCCCCCTTCTTCTCTCCTTCTTCTACTCCCTTCCTCACCCTTTCATCTGCTCTCTCCCTTCCTTTCTCCTCTCCCATCCCTCTCTCCCCATCTTTTCATTCCTTCCTTTCACCTTTCCCTATCCTTTCTTCCGTTCATGCCTCCCTCCCTTCCCTCCCCATCTTCTTTCCCTCGCTGCCCTCCCTGCCCTCCCTTCCACTCTTCCCTCCCTGCCCTCTCTCCCTTTCTTCCCTTCTTCTATTCCCTTCCTCTTTTCCCTTCTTGCCCTCCACCCCTTCCTCCCTTCCTTCCCTCTCTCTCCTACCTCCTTTCCCTTTCTTCCCTCCCCCCTTCCCTCCCTTCCCTCCCTCCCTTCCCTCCTTTCCCTCTCTCCTTGCTCCCTTTCCTCCCTGCCCTCCACCTCTCCCTCTCGCTTCCCTCCTCCCTTCCCCTCCGAAACCCTACCCTCTTTGCCTCCTTCTCCCCCCCCCCCTCCCCACCCTCATATTCCTACCCACTCATACCGAAGGAACCATTCTAACATATGATTTGAGAATAGTAGGAACCAGTATATGGCCGTTTCCATAGAGGAATATTCTTTGAAATCTCTTTAACTCTTTAACTGTTCCCGAATCTAAGACTCTGCAGCTAGGAGGCTTCACTCTTTCTGAATCAATCCCTCTCAGCTGCCCTCTTTCCTCTTAGGCCACCCCCCCCCCCCCCCCCCCCCCCCCCCCCCTCCCTCCTCCCTCTCCCTCCTCTCTTCCGTTCTTCCTTCTATGCTAATTCATCATTTTCCCCCTATCCTTCCCCTTTTCTTCGCCCCTACCCTCTTTCCCCTTTTTTTTCCCCTTCATCTCCCAAGTCCCCCTCCGTTTCTCCCTTTACTAATTCTCTCATTTCCTGCGTATTCCCATCTTCAATTTCTCTCTCTTTCTCACCTTCTTTACGCTTTCTGCCTCTTTTCACTTCTTTCTTCTCACTTTCTCTGTTATTTTTTCCTTCTCTCTGTTTCTCTGTCTCTGTATGTCTGTCTATCTGTCTGTCTGTCTCTCTGTCTCTCTCTCTCTCTCTCTCTCTCTCTCTCTCTCTCTCTGTCTCTCACTCTTTCTCTGTCTCTTTCTCTCTCTTTCTTTCTCTCTTTCTCTCTCTTTCTCCCTTTCTCTGTCTCTTTCTCTCTCTCTGTCTATCTCTCTTTTTCTCTTTCTCTGTCGCTTTCTTTCTTTCTCTCTCTCTCTCTCTCTCTCTCTCTCTCTCTCTCTCTCTCTCTCTCTCTCTCTCTCTCTCTCTCTCTCTCTCTCTCTCTCTCTCTCTCTCTCTCTCTCTCTCTCTCTCTCTCTTTCCTCCTACCTATCCTCCTCTTCCCATCTTGCCTCTTCCCCTCCCCCTCTTTCCACCCCATCCTCCCACCTCCTCTCCCCCCCTCCCAACCCGTCTCCCCCCTCCCACCCCCACCCAGTGCCAAGCGCCGGAGGGTCGGCACTCTACGGCTGGTTGGGCGGGAAGTGCCAGAGTTTGTAATTAAGGTATAAATTACCACGTTCCCAAGGGCACCATCAGAGTCACACGTTGATTGCAAATTAAATGAAATGCACACGGCTTGACGCTTTGGATTTACTGGCTGGCGAGAGTGGCCCCTTGGTGCCCCTCCCCCCCCCCCCCCCCCCCCCCCTTCCCCCTCCCCCCGCTCTCTTGTACCCCCTTTCCATTCCCTCTCCTCTCTCTCTCTCCTTTATCTCTATCTCTCTCTCTCTTTCTCTGTCGCTCTCGCGCGTTCTCTTTCTCTCTCTCTCTCTCTCTCTCTCTCTCTCTCTCTCTCTCTCTCTCTCTCTCTCTCTCTCTCTCTCTCTCTCTCTCTCTCTCTCTCTCTCTCTCTCTCTCTCTCTCTCTCTCTTTCTCTGTCGCTCTCGCGCGTTCTCTCTCTCTCTCTCTCTCTCTCTCTCTCTCTCTCTCTCTCTCTCTCTCTCTCTCTCTCTCTCTCTCTCTCTCTCTCTCTCTCTCTCTCTCTCTCTCTCTCTCTCTCTCTCTCTCTCTCTCTCTCTCTCTCTCTCTCTCTCTCCCTCTCCCTCTCCCTCTCCCTCTCCCTCTCCCTCTCCCTCTCCCTCTCTCCCTCTCCCTCTCCCTCTCCCTTTCCCTCTCCCTCTCTCTCTCTCTCTCTCTCTC
>BOPN01004382.1:65000-70000 GCA_017312705.2 Penaeus japonicus | reverse complement strand
ACCAGCAATCAATAGGGTATCCCCATCTCTCTTTTTTTAACGTCAGCTCGTTTTCCCTTCATCGACCAAAAACGACTATCTTGCACTGCCCGCGGTCACCCTCACAAACATCCTGCTTGAGCTTAGCGCATTTTCGACCGTATGGACACGCACGCCTCCACACAGCAAACCTTTATCTATCTCTGACAACATATCCTGTCTAGAGAGAGAGAGAGAGAGAGAGAGAGGGGTAGAGAGAGAGCGAAAGAGAGAGAGGGAGCGAGTGAGCGAGAGGAAAGAGAGAGAGACCACGTATTCAGTCCACCGCTACGCTCGCGTGTCGATCAGAAAACACACCTGTGGTTCGTGAGAAATTCGTGAGGAGTTGAATTCGTCTTTTGAGTTTGAAAAGATCCGAAAAAAAGGTCAAAGTCTTTCGAAAAGGGCAAGAAAAACATTGTGAAAGATACGTGTGTGTATGTAAATTAGGTGTTGTAGTAGAGAGTTGACTAATCTTTCGACGATATGAGAGAAAAAAAGAGATTTTCATTTGTGTTTGGTATTAGTGTGTGTGATTTAAACGACGATGCATTGTAAATCTCTTTAATGAACTGTTTGTGTGTGTTGTAACATATGGCCTGAAAGAACGTATGCAAATGAGACTGTTATTTCGAAATATTTATCAAAAAAACAGATCGCATGAATTCCCCACGGTATTATTCATTTTGCAATCAGCTGAGGATGATTTGTAACTTTGATTGCCTCAGAAGTGATATATCAAGCTATTAGCATGAGTCGAGTGAAGTGCCGATGACTCATTGATAAAGATAAGTGTAGATCAATAATCCGAAATAGATAAAGCAAAATCTGAATCAAGATACTAGAATTATTAATTTAGAAACTATTTACAATAGAAAAAATAGACTAAATGATCGCATAACCCTCACATTTGATATGTTGTTTTTACAGGTTTTGTATTACATTAGCTCATACACGAACCCTCAGAGCGCATGCGCAGTACCAACTTGTTTTGTTTTCGCTTTTTTTTTTTTTTTTTTGCTTTATATATCTGAAATGTGAGAAGACTTACATATTACTTTCCCTCCCACTGTACTTAACTCTCAGCTTAGATATTCGCCGTTACTAACTCTAATCGTAACATTCTTGATCTTTCAGAAACGCATAACGATGTCACGGCTCAGTTCGCCTAAACCCCCCTCCCGCACCCCCTCCCCCGCCCGCTCCCTCTCCCCTGATGCCCCGCCCACAATGCGTGAGTAATGTTGCTTCTTCGGGACTGAAGGATGGGTTGCAGGGGCTTGCAGGGGGTAGAAGGGATCGATTGGGGTATTTCTGGATATTGTTTGTGATACGTATGTATGTATGTATGTATATATATATATATATATATATATATATATATATATATATATATATATATATCTCTCTCTCTCTCTCTCTCTCTCCTCTCTCTCTCTCTCTCTCTCTCTCTCTCTCTCTCTCTCTATATATATATATATATATATATATATATATATATATATATATATATAAATATGTATGTACGAATCTCTCTCTCTCTCTCTCTCTCTCTCTCTAATGTATATATATATATATATATATATATATATATATATATATATATATATATATATATATATATATATATATATATATATATATATATATATACAATATACATATATATATATATATATATATATATATATATATATATATATATATATATATATATATATATATATACATATATATATAATATACATATATATATAATATATATATATATATATATATATATATATATATATATATATATATATATATATATGTATATGTATATATATATATATATATATATATATATATATATATATATATATGTATATATATATGTATACATATGTATATATATATATATATATATATATATATATACATATATATATATATATATATATATATATATATATATATATATATATATATATATCGCTCGCAAGAGCGAGAGGGAGGGAGACCGAGAGACAGAGACAGAGAGAGAGAGAGAGAGAGAGAGACAGAGAGAGAGAGAGAGAGAGAGAGAGAGAGAGAGAGAGAGAGAGAGAGAGAGAGAGAGAGAGAGAGAGAGAGAGAGAGAGAGAGAGAGAGAGAGAGAGAGAGAGAGAGAGAGAGAGAGAGAGAGAGAGAGAGAGAAAGAGAGAGCCATAGCAAGGGAAAGAGAGCGAGAGAAAGAGAACGAGAGAGAGATGTGCATACATGTATGTATGTATGTATACACATATCCATCTCTGTATGTACAAACATAAGTATTTTTTACTTTGATGAGTTTATTGAGTGTGTCTACCGAAGTGCCGCATAATACCCCCCTCCCCTCCCTCCCCCCACAGAGGGCCAGCTCCTGAGTGCCCAAAGGACCTCCGACCTGTACGACACCTCCGAGGATGAGGCGGAACTGCAAGGACTCTCGGGCTCCTCCGCGGAAGGTAATCGACGTGGATAGATAAGGGATAGATAGATGAGGGAAGGATAGGAGAGGGATTTATAGATAAAGAAAGGGGAGGATAGGAATGTATAGATAAAGAAGGGGTAGGGGAGGAATATATAGATAAAGATAAGGTTGGCAAGGAATAAATTGATAGATGAGAAAGGGATAGTTGAGGGATAGACATAGATAAGGAGAGGTTTGTGAAAAGATAGAGAGATAAGGAGACGATCGGTAAAGGATGGATAGATAAGGAATAGATAATGATAGATTAGGAAAAGAAAGATTTTAAAAAAAGGATAGACATCGATCTGTAAATTAACTGAAGAAGAAAATAAATGCAGGAGAGATGAACAGACGAGAAGATAGGTAAACCTACAGAAAAAAAAAATATCTAAAAAGTTACAGAAAAAAAAGATATATATATACAAAGAAGGATAAGAAAGTACTAGAAGTGATTTTCTTCATATCCGTTTAATCTATCTATCTATCTTATCATTCTTTGGTATTTATATATCATATATTCACATATTCTTAACACAAATATGAATCTAATATTCGAATACTCAATATCTACCTCAATAAACTATTTTCACCATATCATACTTTCAAAAATTCTAATTCGTATACCTTACATAATGATCTTATTTTTATACATCATTTCATATTTATTCCTCTCTTTTCTTTCCCTTTTTTTCACCATCTTTTCCTAATTTATTTTAGTATCCCCGTGTGTGTCCCCAGCACCTCCTAAGATTGTGGATTTTGTACCCAAGAAAATACAATTTGTCCAGGCGGATACACAGGGTAAGTATGCTGTGTTGTTATGTTTAGTGTTAGTTTTGTTATTAATTAATATTTTGGTATTGGAAGGATAATGGTTAGAATTAAGGCTGTGTATCAGGATTGTTGTTAGTGTTATAAATCATTCGTGTCTGTTTTTTCGTCTGTGTAATTCGGTTGTTTTGTTGCTGTTTTGATTATCAACATTGTTGTTGTTGTTGTTGTTGTTATCACTATCATGATCGTTATCATCATCGTCATTTATTGTTATCATTGTATTTATGATTATTATATTTATTGTTATCATTTTTATTACTGATATTATCATTATTATAATTTTACTACTATCATTATTATCATTATTATCATTATCATCAGTATCATTATTATTACTATTAGAATTACTACTTCTATTCCATTAGTATCAATATTGATATTATCATTATTATCATTACTGTCATTATCATTAACATGATCTTCATCATCATCTTCGTTTTTTTCTAGTTAGTGTATTATCGTTGTTATCATTACTGTCATCATTATCATTTTTTATTATCAATATCAAAATTATCATCAATATCTTTAACATCATTATCATTAATATTGTTATTATCAGTATTATCATTATTATTAATCAATATTATTATCAGCATCATTTTTATTATCATTACCACCACCATCACCTTCATCATCACCATCATTATCATTGTCAATACTATTATTTTTAATTAGTATTATTACTATTACTACTTTTATCATCATCAACATAATCATAATCCTCATTAGTTTTGAAACAAAAAAAAAGATTTGACAAGTTTTTCCTCAAACAGTAGATTTTTTTTTTTTTTTCTTCAAATAATAAAACATATTCTCACCTATTTTTTCAAACTGTAAAAGATATATTTGCACTATATTTCAAGAGGAAAAGATATATTATTGATATCTTTAGATCAGTAAAACATATTATCAATATTTTACAAACACAAGATATATCGTCACTATTTTTCAAACACACGAGATATTTTCACTATTTTTCAACCAATGGAAGATATATCATCACTAATTATCAAGAATAAAAGACATAATCACTAATCTTTAAGCAATAAAAAAACAATATCACTATATTCCTAACATCATAAAGAAATATGAACACTGTTCTTCAACAGGTGAATGGAACACAAGACCTTCTGAAGCAGGAGTTTCGAATGCACCTGCCATTGTGGTTTCCGATCCTGATGCCACGGAAGCCATACTCGGAGGAAGACAAGGTTAGGTCGTGAGCATTTTTTTTTTTTTTTTCTTCTCTCTCTCTCTCTCTATCTCTCTTTTATTGTTATTTTTCTGACTGGGTGTGGGTGGGTGGGGAGGGGATCTGTGTGTTTGTGTGTGTGGGTGTGGGCGTGGGTGTGTGTGTGTGTGTGTGTGTGTGTGTATGTGTGTGTGTGTGTGTTTGTGTGTGTGTGTGTGTGGGCGTGGGTGTGTGGGTGTGTGTGTGTGTGTGTGTGTGTGTGTGTGTGTGTGTGTGTGTATGCGCGGGTACACATGAGTGTAGTCATTTTTCCTACATAGCTTCATTTAAAGGTTAAAAGATGCGTTTCTATGCAAACATCCATGAACATAAACAACCATTCCCACGTGAAAAAAAATATGTATATAACAACCTCATACAGAATCAGTCTCTGACCCATCGACATGCTTCTACTAACAACTGTCATACATTCCACGACAGATG
>BOPN01004382.1:42500-60000 GCA_017312705.2 Penaeus japonicus | reverse complement strand
TAGCAATAGATTAACTCGAGCGACGAGTTTACTGGTAAAGAGATTATTTCAAATGTCAAGACATTTCTGGAAAGCGAGAAGAGTTTTGATAGGATATGCAGAAGAAGGAAAGTTTGATGATGAATAAAAATGATAATGTAATCTATAAAAGTCTCATCTGTAGGAAATTCATTATATATAGATTTAATTTATCAAAAATGATATAAGTGAAAAAGCTTAATAGTGGTAGTACCCCTCTTTTAATGCTTTATAGTGCTATGATATAATCATAATTTTGAAGAAAAAAGAAAAAAAAACTAGATTTATTGAAAGCAAATAACAAAATCTCTGTAATTTCAAGCCTTCTGTGGCGTGGATAACTTGTATTTGCCTTTATGGAAAATAAGAAGCAAAAGGGAATATTATTTTTATTATTATTATTATTATTATTATTATTATTTATAGCTAATCAGATGTTTTATATGTTTTGCCCGTCATCCAGAAACTTTCCTGTTAGATTGTATTGATTTATCAATTCTCAAAATGAAAAAGGAGTATGGAATAGATATGTACATTGTTATCTCATATTTAGTAATGTTATATGTCTGTGTCAGAGGCTTTTAAATGGAAAGACATTTTTTATACATGCATATATTTTTTCTTTTCTTTTTCTTTTTCTTTTTCTTTTTCTTTCTTTCTTTTTCTTTTTTTTTTTCTTCTTCTTCTTCTTCTCCTCCTCCTCCTCCTCCTCCTCCTCCTCCTCCTCCTCCTTCTTCTCCTTCTTTTTCTTCTTCTTCTTCTTCTTCTTCTTCGTCTTCTTAAGAGATAAAGAGACAGAGAAATTCAGAACTTAATATTTGCAGATTTGAGAGAGACTCTATGATGAACTGTGATGATTATCAGTTTCAGGAAAGAGTTGTCAGTTCTAATCTTTGTTATCAAATATTTTATTAGGTATTATCAAATATCTTGCACTTCCTATGATATATTATCAGATATCTGCACTTCCTGAGATATCAGATGTGTGTGTGTGTGTATATATATATATGCTTTATCTTAAAATGCAGATAGTAATTTTTTTTTAAGATGTTCATATCTATATCTTGTTTTTTTAATTTGAATTCCTTTTATCGAGGCATATCTTTTAGAAAAAAAGAATTAGAGAATTTTCCCTTCGTCCAGGATACGGAAAGGATAACAGCTCTTGGCGGAAGTTGTTATCTCCCGTCTCTCTCCTCATAAATTAGTTTCTTAACCCAGGAAGGAAGTACCGCAGGAAGCTGAGAACATTTACCGATGTCTGTTGGGTCATTCATACAGTTTTGACCGGTGGTGTTGGGATGCTTGCTAGTGTGAAGACAAGTTTTTTTATTTTTATTACTTTTTTTTTTTTTGTCATGAGTATTATTGTTTATTTATTTATTTATTCCTTTATTTATTAATTTGTTTTGTTCAACCCAGCAATGCTTAGACAAAGATATAAGTCGTGTAACCCCTTTAGCTCAGAGGCACACTCACTTTCTCTTCCACCAGTTCAAGAGGTACAAACGGAAGGTAAATATGCCATCGACTCGCCAGGCGCGCCTATGGCAGTCGATATCCCTCCTGACGATTACAACTTGGGTGAGTTTTGACAATTGATTTCCTTATTTATGCTTACTTGAATATTATTGTCATTGGTTGTTGTTATTGTTGAATTTGTTATAGTTATGATATACTTGTATTTTCATTAGCAGTGTAAAATGTGATGCTGTTTATTTTACCACACTTGTTGTAGATATCATAAGCATTGTCACACTGAAGAATGCATATCAAAACTTTCAAAAAGATAATAATCCAATATACCTTCAGCTCTTACTTAACACCAGACCATTTAAACCTAGTCATCATATCTCCTCCCCTTCTAAACAGATGACAATGAGGAGAGGTCGATGATTGAACCCCGCTCCTACGAGGACCCCAAGCTGAAGGAGCTCATCGCCATCCTTATCGAGTGGATCAACGACGAGCTCGCCAACGACCGCATCATCGTCAAGCACATTGAGGAGGACCTGTACGATGGGATGGTCTTCCACAAGCTCATTGGTAGGTGCTCCTATTGTTGTTCTTCTTTCTTATTTTTATTCTCCTCTCTCTCCTTCTTCTTCTCCTGACCCTTCCTCTTCCCCTTCCCCTTCCCCTTCCCCTTCCCCTTCCCTTTCCCCTTCTCCTTCTTTATCTTCATCTTTCTTCTGCTTCACCTCCTCCTGCTTTCTCTTCTTTCCCCTTTTCTTCTTCTTCTTCTTCTTCTTCTTCTTCTTCTTCTTCTTCTTCTTCTTCTTCTTCTTCTTCTTCTTCTTCTTCTTCTTCTCCTCCTCCTCCTCCTCCTCCTCCTCCTCCTCCTCCTCCTCCTCCTCCTCCTCCTCCTCCTCCTCCTCCTCCTCCTCCTCCTCCTCCTCCTCCTCCTCCTCCCTCCTCCTCATTTTACTCTTTTTTACTTTTGTCTCTTCATAATCTTATTCTTCTTGAATTTTTTATTTCATTACAAATTTAGTTGCTTTTCTCTGATCTTTGTTTGTTTCTTCATTTAAAATGCTTTTGATCTTGATATTATCTTCATTATATACTATTGCTATTTTAAATGTGTAGTGTTCTCCTTTTGAAGATTATGGATGTATGGGACATTTTAAATGGGTCTGTGTCTGCTTATATTTATTTAGTAGTATATTTACATCATGGAATTCCTGCAACCCCTTTGTTTATGCCCCCGACAGAAAAGTTGACAAACAACACCCTAGACGTTCAAGAGGTGACCCAGAGCGAGGAAGGACAGAAGCAGAAACTACGTATTGTCCTCAATGCCGCCAACCATGTGTGTAAATCGGTCTTTTTAATATCAGTGGTTGTTTTGTGTGTGTGTGTGTGTGTGTGTGTGGAGGGGGAGGGGGTATGTAAATGTTTGTGAGTGTGTGTAGGTTGTGTGTGTGTGTCTGTGTCTGTGTCTGTGAGTGTGAGGTTATGTGCGGGTTTGCGTGTGAATTTGCTTGTGAGTTTGCATGTGAGTTTGCGTGTGTGTGTCTGTGTCTGTGTCTGTGAGTGTGAGGTTATGTGCGGGTTTGCGTGTGAATTTGCTTGTGAGTTTGCATGTGAGTTTGCGTGTGAGAGTGTGTGTGCCAGAGGTCATAAGGGTGTGTGTGTGTGTGCATGTGTGTGTGCGTGTGCATGTGCGTGTGCGTGTGTGTGTGTGTTTGGTCATTCTCTTCTCTTTCCCAAGTATCCTTTCTTTTAGTGATATTCAATTGTTTTAAGTAATCTTTGAAAGTGATGACCCATATTATTATCATATCTAACACTTTGCAGGAAATGACAGTGTGCTTCTTCCCTCACACTTTTGTTCCCAAACAGAAAAACACTAAACTTAAAGAATATCAAAAACTCTTCTGCAGATCTTGGGCCTCAGTCGCTATGGCCCTCACAAGTGGTCGGTTGAGTCCATCCACTCCAAAAATATCGTCGCAATTCTCCACCTGCTAGTGTCTTTAGCCCGCCACTTCCGTGCTCCCATCAGGCTGCCCGAGAATTGCATCATCAATGTTGTTATTGTGCAAGTGAGTGTATTGTTTTTTTGTTTTGTTTTTTTCATCCTTTATAGTCCTTTTCTTATTATCTTTTCTTTTTCTTTCTTTTTTTTTCTTATTCTTGTACTTTTTTTTTTTTCTTTTCTTTTCCCTTCTTTTTCCTTTTTTTTCTTTGTGAGTGACAAACTGATTATAGTCTTTGGATTATTGTATATATCAAATTTCCGTCAGCCACTGTAGAGAAGAGCAGATTTAAAAAACAAAATTTTAATTGTTCCATCACTGTGCAGAAACGCGACGGGCAGCTCAACCATCGGATTGTGACAGAGGAGCTGACAGGCACGTACGATGACTTGGGTCTGAGATGCGAGCGAGATGCCTTCGACACCTTATTCGATCATGCGCCTGACAAGCTTGCTGTTGTCAAGAGGGTCAGTTAGCTGCACTTGTACTGTATATTCATATATGTTGTTGTTATTTATTTATCTATTCATCTATGAACATGTCCCTGTCAAGAAGTATATACTACATATTTGGCTCATTAGTCGGTTTAGAGCACAGGCCAGACAAAGTTGCAAATAACATACATACATGTTTATGATCAATCGCAACATTAGATTTTCATATCTGTAGTATTCTCATAATTTATTTATTCCAATTTCCATATATTCCTATTTTAAAATCTATTATAAGTCTATTCTCATTCCAATGTATTGTCATATTTTATGATTAATTCTTCTTGTATATTTTGAGTCTCAAGCATCTTTCCCATTTGTTATCGTTTCTTATAGAATTTCCATCCCTATCTCTCCTTATATTCTCTAATCACACCCATTGAATCCTAACCTCACCTCTTCACTCTCCTCCCCCAGTCTCTGGTAACCTTCGTCAACAAGCAGCTGAACAAAATCAACCTGGAAGTGAGCGACATTGAGACGGAGTTCAATGACGGCGTCTACTTGTGTCTCCTCATGGGTCTGCTCGAAGGCTACTTTGTCCCGCTGCACCACTTCTTCCTGACGCCCAAGGTGAGGGAAGGGGTGGTCACGACTGATGCTCTGTGGCTTGATGGTGTGGGGGAAATGTCTAGGATTGTGTGTGTGTGTGTGTGTGTGTGTGTGTGTGTGTGTGTGTGTGTGTGTGTGTGTGTGTGTGTGTGTGTGTGTGTGTGTGTGTGTGTGTGTGTGTGTGTGTGTGTGTGTGTGTGTGTGTGTGTGTGTGTGTGTGTGTGTGTGTGTGTGTGTGTGTGTGTGTGTGTGTGTGTGTGTGTGTGTGTGTGTGTGTGTGTGTGTGTGTGTTTTCAATCACATGTGCATTATATATTTTTTTTTTTTTTTTCCTTTCTTTTTTTTTTCTTTCATAAATTGTTCATTTGTAATTTTATATATTAGAGTGAATCTATATTTGGAAAATAGAATGAACGTGAATCATAGGATGTTTACTGAATATATTATAATTTGAAAATATCATGGAGCAGAAGATAGAGGTGCTTTGACCATGCATGGGAGAAAAGATATATAACAGTAAATTACACAAGAGATAGTTTGTCTGAAATGTAATCCCTCTCACTCACTCTCTCTATCCAGACGTTTGACGAGAAACTGCACAATGTCTCACAGTCATTTGAGCTGATGATGGATGCAGGTCTGGCAAAGCCCAAAGCAAGACCTGAAGGTATGTTTTTTTGTTGTTGTTTTTATATGTGTTGTTTCATATATTGTATTTATAGTACATATAGATTATCTATAACATTTGCCTTTGTGGGAAAAAGTGTATGACATTATTGTCATTTTTATATTTTCTAGGGTATATACTGATTTAGAGATAGATTCATGGTTGGCATTGATTAAAGTACTAGACAAAAGATGCAGAACTTCAGACCAAGCATAAGCCAAAATCTCTTTTCAGACATCGTAAATGCAGACCTCAAGTCCACTCTCCGTGTTCTCTACAACCTGTTCACGCGCTACAAGAACACAAACTAAGCGCAACAAGCACAAAGAGTCCCCTCAGAAATCCAGCTGGAACCCAAGATGCGACCGTCCCCTTTGTTGCCTTTGGAGAGAATGATTGGGGTTTTCGGTTGGTGTTTTCTTACGAGGGAATGTACTTGTTTTATGATGAAGACATTTTATCTCTGCAGTGATGTTGTGAATGATGAAAGGAATGAGTACACAAAATGATGAAGGAAAATAAATAAATAACAGAAGATAATACAAGTGCCTCAATAAACTTCTGAAAATCAATGTAGCAATAATGAAATGGAGAAATTCCAAAAATATTTTTTTGAAAAAATACAAAATGAAGCATATATCTTTTGAAGTAAATAGAATATGCAGATATGTTATTTGATTGAAGAAGATATTATTTGTTTCATGGTTATAAAGACCAGTTTTCTTGTACTAAAAAAATATATCTTGTCAAATGCACAAATAAAAATGATGTCATTTGAATCTTGTGGCAACTGCATGCTATTAACCCAGGCTTTACTTTTATTTCAATATTTAAGAAATTCTGACATTTAACTTGATTGTTTTTTGTTTTTTCCCCAATTCTGCATATCTTAACAATAGCAAAATGTGTTAAACTTTTTCAAATTAACAATATATAATCCTTCCAAAAACGGAAAAGTATACCGTCTTCTCTGAAGCTTTAAAAAAGTGTCAGGACGACTTCCTGTCACTAGGGATATTGTAATGACAAGATATTTAAGTTCTCTTTTTTCATACCTACATTGTTGTCAGCCATGTATAATGTATTTTTGTATGCCATGAGTGTTCCTAATAGTGATTCGGTAACAGAATCCCGCATTTACTTTGTGTGGAACATTTATTAAGTTAGAATAAATCCGACTCTCAAACCTAAAAGCAAAGTGTTCCCTTGGTTATAGAGCTTTAAGCTTACATGTTTGTGAAGACAGCTTTAACACTGTCATCGTCACTAAAAGCCATTGTGTTCAAATAAAAGGAAATAGGATAGATGTATTATTTGGATAACAAGAAATAGTGCAGATGTTTTTTTTTTTTTTTTTTTTTTTTTTTTTTTTTTTTTTTTTTTTTTAAGGAATTGTAAAGATGAAGTCATTTTAATATCTGAACTGAAATTGATACTGTTTTGAGACTGAGACAACTGTGTTCTGTTTAATCTGGTCCCAATCCAATAAGCTGATCTTTTCGTGTCACTTGCTTTTATGTTAACTTATTTGATTAACCACGAAGTGTTCCAAGAATGGAAATAACCTGAGAAATTTCTGAAACTAAATTTGTAAAACGAAAGGGTTTCAACAGGTATTATTTCCAGGTTTTCAGAAATCTTTAAAAAATAACACAGTTAAACACACACATTCAGCTGAAATACCTGAAATGCAAAAATACCACCATGTATATGGTATAAAAGTCAAAATGGAGAGTTATAATGGTGCTCCTATATTGTTTATTGTGGTTGTGAAGATGTCAGCCCCATTTTGGTTAATTTGTCTGATTGTGTAATGACATATAACAGTATTTAATATTTTACCATTAAGTGTTCTTTACATTTTTTTTATACAATATGTACACAGAAATTTATCTTATCAGGACTTATAGGAAATTATAATATATATAATGTGAATTCACCAGATGGTATTTTTGTAAGTAAATTGGTTTTGAGAAGAATTACTATACTGGAAGCATTTTACATTACATTGCAAAATCCATGATACTTTGTCAAGAATTGGCTATCTATGTTAGGAGAAAAGAAAAATATGAAGCCAAGATTCTCAATGTTAATGCCTGCAATATTAAAATGAACACCTGTTCCATTTATTTTGATTAATGTTTAAAATCTGAGATTAGCTTATTGTATATTCAACTAGGAAAAAAACAAACATGATTTGGCTTTTTATCCTATTATAGTTTTGTGAGTTATTGTGTCTTATTTTTACTGTTGTTGCTAATTTTGTTGTAGCTAGAGAGAGAAAAAGTGCACAAAAATAGTTATAAATACCTGTTTCACCTTTGTTATTTTTTATATCATGGATTTATTCATGTTACAGCCTATAGGCCCAATGTTCTAGTGCCAAAGTTGTTAGTTTTAAGATTTTTTTCTTCCACTCTGCCTTGAATCTAAAATAAAAAATACATATAAAAAGAAGCACAAGTCCATTTATTAATGTATTATTAAACTAAAGATTAATAACATTCTTCAAACTGGTGCCTTTCCTCTGCCTTTTAACAATAAAAAAAAAAAATCCTTTAACAAAGTTGCAGTTTTATTATCCCGGCAGGGAAACTCTCAAGAAATTTGAGGAAAAGACAGAATAGTTATTTTTCATTGAGATTAGCTTTTTTTCTACTTTGTATTCGAATTTACATTTGTGTTGTATATACATTTAGTCTTCGTGTGTTTTCCATTCATGTTATATATTGATTTGGATTTTTTTTTTTTTATAACAGGATTTTAATTTCATGATAATTTTGATATTATTTATGATTATTCAATAAGTATAAAATATACCAACACAAATTTGCAATGATATAATGTCAAGTGTAATAATTACAATGTAGATACTGTCTATAAAAAAATATATTACAAGTTCATATCTGTTGCTCTTCTATTTAAAAGAGAAAATTCTTTTATTATGGTATCAAAGTTTTGTGTATGTTAATCATTACTGCTATCATCATTATCACATCACTGTAGTCATTACTTTTATTTTATTTTAATTATGATATCACATCACCATTGTAGTCAATATCTTATCATCATCATCCTGCAGAGGAGGAATAAAATTCCTTCTGATAAATGTGAATTCAATTATGTCCTAAGCAATATTAGTAATGCAGAGAAAATACAACAAAAAAATGCATGTTTCTTTTTATAATGTACGTATTGTTACACCAGCCGCCCCACCTATCACCCACCAACACCAGGCAGGCTAGGCAGGTGATGTGCTTAACCACAGGGTCGTGAACACAGAACAGCTCCAAAAGGCGCCTAACACCACAGCGGCCCAAAACATCATGAGGCGAGGCAGGGCATGAAGGAAACACCCAATAACATGTCTTTCCTTTATTAACCCATTACCAGCGGATGGCATGATTTGCTGCAAAGGTAGAGTCGGTCATAGACGCTGATGGCACCATGCAAGACAATGTAAACCAGCCATCCTACTGCATAAATATGCAATTAAAACTGCAACCAATGGGTTAACACTAGTTCTTCTTCAGTACACTATTCTATGGGCACAATACAGGGGGAACCAGCACATTACACTGCACAGTACAGGCTTATAACAGTTCAATGGGCCAACACAAGGTATCTCAGGTCAATTAGGGCTAATTAATTAATTAGTTAATTAAGGATTTTGATTCTAATATCATAATCTTGCATTTTGTACAAAGTTTACAATGACACGAAACCTAAAATGACTTTCAACAGTACATAGGCTATTTGTCTTTTTCTTATTAGAGAATATTCATAACATTTAATTGTGCTGTGAAACCTTTTATAGAAAAAAATAATAATAATAATAACACATTTTATAAGGAAATGATACAAAGACATGTTTCAGTGATATATAGATAACATAACTTTTATACATTGGTCAATGATAAAGCAATTAAAATGTGTTAATCACTTGGCAGGATATACAAAATTACCAATTAATGTATAATCAGTATTTGTGTTTATACTTTTCATAAATTCTTTTCATAGCTGGTATTTCATTTTCTAATCCTGTTATTTCGTTTTCTAATTTGTTTTCTACTACATCTGTCATATTTATATATAATATGCAGTGACTGTACTCAATATTTTGTATGTTATTAATAATACTGCTATGCCAGCGGGTCTCTGTCTCTGTCTAATCATGTGTCAACATGATGTAAGCTGGGCAAACATGACACAAGGGTTGGGGTGAGAGGAGGGGAGGAACAAGGCCCAGGACAGAGGCAGTTTGGTGCTCCTGTTGTGAAAACCTTACACATGCCCCTTGTGACCTGACGAAACTTGTGTTGGCCCATTGAACTGTTATAGGCCTGTACTGTGCAGTGTAATATGCTGGTTCCCCCTGTATTGTGCCCATAGAATAGTGTACTGAAGAAGAACTAGTGTTAATAAAGGAAAGACGTGTTATTGGGTGTTTCCTTCCCGCCCTGCCTCACCTCGGTGTTTCCCCGCACAGTTCTGGGTTGCTGTGGTGTTTGGTGCCTCTTGGAGCTGTTCTGTGTTCACGACCCTATGATTAAGCACGGCACCTGCCTAACCTGCCTGGTGTTGGTGGGTGATAGATAGGGGCAACTGGCATAACAATAATAATAAGAAGAAGAAGAAAGAGAAGAAGAATAACAACAATAATAACAATAGTATTATTACTACTAATAATAATACTAATAATGCTAATAATAATGGTATTAATAATACAAATAATAATAATAGTACTACTATTAATATTCCTAATAATAGTAATATTAATAAAACAATAATAATATTACAACCATCTAAGTAATATTTCCCAAATATTAACCAAGCAAAAACATTGGCACTGTAATTCTCATGAAAATAATGATCCTACGGCCTCCGAGAGATCAACTAACAAATCCCAACTTGTCAAGAAACAAGAAATTAAAGACTGGTGTACCCAACTCTACCACCAATATCTGAGGTAGTCATATGCTTACTATCTTCAAGAGATGAAGGAGTTTTTTAACAGATGAGTAAGAGTGTGGAATAAATATTTTTTTATTGGATTCTATAGAGACGAAATGTTACCTACTGGTTGCCTAGAGTTGGGTAATTCCTGTAATATATTAATGCAATCACTACTGAATCAGGTATCGTGTGTGTGATATATATATGTTCTCTACTGTATCAGGTATTTTGTTTGTAGTTAATACATCCAGAATTGTACTGTCTATCATATTCAGTACTTTTTATGCAGTCAATATTCCTACTTCCTGAATCATATTAGTAATGACTCTACTTTAAGTCAGGCATTTAGTCTGGGCAAGAAAATAATAATAATAAGTACTCAGTCAAAGGATAAAATATTTGGCAACTCTGCCTCAAGATAAAAAACGCAACAATGAAATACGATTTTCATCCTGCAACAGCCTGGCAGAAAACCTAACTAGGCACAAGTTCTTGGATGATGAGACAACTTCTATAATTGGCAGATGACAAATGTTCACACCAATAGCAAGCAGCTGGAACAGGGTTTGCAATGTGGTAAATTTAGACCTTGGCAACTGAACAGCCTTTTATTTTTGTGTAAAACACCCACACAAGGACCTGGCTTTAGAACTCTACTTACACATATGACCCTTACAATTTGAACTTGGAGTATCTCTGATTAGTGACTACTTCCTTATCAAATAATATTTGTACAATCAGACAAACAGCCAAAAGAAATCATCTTTTGACCTGCTTTGCACATACTTAGTAGTACAGCTATGTTATGGAGAAAACCAGTCCACCTTTTCACAAAAACAGAAAGGGAAAGACTGACTAAATATAAATGACAAAGATGTCAATATTGCCAGACTAACAGTGTTAGCAACATGAAAAGAATATCATACATGTTTGCACATCAGTTTGGAATATCATGAGTGTCATTTGAGGATAACACTTTTCAAGACATATATAGCAATCTGTCACTCATCCACAGGAGAGAGGTACAGCAGTCCAGTACTTATCCACTGAAGAGACATACAGAACTTTACAGGTTAAACAAAGGCTGTAGTGATAAAAATCCTCATAATCATCCACGTATCCTTCTCTTACAGTAGCATTTTTCACCTCATCTACAATACCAAGTCAACTACTGTTTCACTTGATGTATAATGCTCAAAGATCAATTTCCCATTTTTTCATGAGAAATCTTAGAGACCCCTAGATTTTAAAAAACTCACAAAAAAGTGATGGGTCTGAACAAGATGAAATAGAAAAACTAACAAACAGACATAACAAGGATAATACATATGTGATTTGAACTGATCTGCAAAACTATTATTTTCTTTGTGCTAAACTTACAACAGTGCATTAACATACTTTAATTCATCCTTAAGCTCAAGGGTCAAACCATATAGCGATTCAGGGGCTAAAATATATTAACTATCTCTCAGAGTATTTCCAAATGCAGCATAATTAACATCATCAGACACCAACCCCCCTTTTGCCAATATATTACACACAGTCATAAATAAAAAAGGCAAAGATACACAATAAAAGAAAAAAAGAAAAAAATCTCATTTCTTGGCTATTTGTTTCTTCAAGAACTCCATCACTTCTGGACTCTGCATGAGTTGCTGAAAATGTTGAGGAAAAAAGTTGATCATCTCATAAAACATGGAAAATTATCTTTTAACTGTATTCTACATTTACAAATAAGGAAAACAAAATCAACATATTCATAATATGAAAGAATATATCAAAATATAACAGTGATACAACAGAGCTAAAGGCTTATATAATTATCTGTATAATTGCACTGAACTGAGCATGTGCACTCAGGACACCAGTGTTGTAGGGCAGGACAAAATTAAATGCTGGCATGTTCCCTTGCTATATTGATACTATATGCTAATGTAGTTACTGTATCTTCAATGGCCTATGTGTATTTTCTCAGAGCAAACACTGAAAAAGGGCAATGTGTTGATAGCATTCAAAGAGTACTTTTCACACATACACACACACAAACATTTATATGCACATGCATACGCATATATTATATACACACTGACACACACGCTCACACATGCACGCACGCACGCACGCACCTACACTCACTCACTCACTCACTCACTCACTCACTCACATACATACATACATACATACATACATACATACATACATACATACATACATACATACATACATACATACATACATACACACACACACACACACACACACACACACACACACACACACACACACACACACACACACACACACACACATTGACCCACTCACTCATTGACCCACTCACTCACTGACCCACTCACTCACTGACTCACTCTCTCACACTCGCCCTCTCACTTGCACTCTCACTCGCACTTTCACTCGCACTTTCACTCGCACTTGTACTCACACTCACTCACATTCACACTCACTCACATTCACACTCACTCACACTCACACACTCAATACATTTCTGTATTTGTTACTATACTATTCTACGTGACCCTCCCTAGTTCTTCCTCTTTTCTGCCACCAACGACCCAAGTGCAAAATGAAACCCACTCACCATTTTCTTCTCAGCCAGGATCTGATCCAGAAGGGTGTTGTTGAGGAGGTATTGACCCCCGACTAGCGTGCCACCCGCAGGAGGCAGTGAGGCAGGATAAAGCAGCTCCTCTACACCTGGAAGAGCATTAATTTGTAGATCTTTCTATAATGACAGAGAAAGAGAAAAAGAGAGGGAGAGGGAGAGGGAGAGGGAGAGGGAGAGGGAGAGGGAGAGGGAGAGGGAGAGGGAGAGGGAGAGGGAGAGGGAGAGGGAGAGGGAGAGGGAGAGAGAGGGAGAGGGAGAGGGAGAGGGAGAGGGAGAGGGAGAGGGAGAGGGGAGAGGGAGAGGGAGAGAGGGAGAGGGAGAGGGAGAGGGAGACAGAGACATATGGAAAGGAGGTTAGGAAAAAAAAAAAGAAAGAGTGAGACAGAGACTGCGACTGAGACTGAGAATGAGACAGATGGAAAGGAGGTTAGAAAAAAAGAAAGAAAGAATGAGACAGAGAGGCAGACAGACAGACAGACTGAGACAGACAGCGAGAGAGAAACAGATAGATTACGATATGAAAGAGAGCTGTCAGATACAAAGGCCAACCAACCTTGATTCTCAGTCAGCATGGGAATCGCGGCATCGACGAGCTCATCCTCTTCCATCAGGTCGGGTTTGACCGAGTTCCCAAGTGTTTCTTCGCCGCTCTTTTGCTTCTTCTTCTTCTTGCGTCCCGTGTTCCCTACCACACTTGTCTCCCCCCTGAAGTCGTCCTGTAGGCTCGTTCCCGGGGTGGCCATTACTCCTGTATTACCCTCCAGCTGTTGGAGGATGATGTCGGGGATTATGCGAGTTCTGGTTTATGGGATTGTGTGGAGCTTCCTCTCTTTCCTTATGGATTTCTTCCCAGCCTTAGCCTCCTTGATTTGATCTGATTTTGATTTATCTATTACAATGAAGCTAGTCAGTGGTTGAATGCAGAAGAGTTTATACTGCTGTATTCTCCATTTTTATTCGTTTTAATCTTTTTTATTTCAGCTTTTACAAAGCTGAAATATGACACTGCTTGAGAAAATATTACATTTCCATTAGTCTTTATTTCACTATAAGAACTTTTTACACACTATAAGATGACCTAAATTATTTTCCAAGAATATCTTTACTACTGCTTTTCAAAACTGAGATGTTACACCACTTTGTAGATGAATGCATTAAAAAAAAAATACTGCTGTTTTCACTGTTTTTCACTAATATAGGTTCCACAAAACACTATCAGAACCTATATGAAATTAACCATAAAAAAATAATTACACTAAGCAGTATCAAACACAAGCAGATAAATCATATGATTCTACTTATTAAATGATTAAGACAATAGTCATCTCTAACAACATATAACCTTTCTCCCTGGAGGATCAGATTTCCTTGGGCCATGACCAAAGCAAGCACAGCTGGCAAATGTCCTTCATGACAAGTACAGCCAGTAAATTCCTTTCATGACAAGTGCAGATGGTTTATATCATTTAGGACATGAACAGATGGTTACTATCTCTTTCAGTAGATGGCATAAATGAAATGAGACATAAACATATATTCTCCATGTCAAAAGTATCCTATAAAATTATGTCTTAAGGAATATCTTTTATCAATTTTGAAGCAAAATCTGTATGTGAAACATCCATTTTGGCAGAAAATATCTTTGCATTAAATATGCTAATCAACTACAACATGAAGAGCTGACTCATTTTTATTTATTGTTCTGGAAGAGTAAAAAAAAAAAAGGAAAAAGAAAAAGAAACTTTATTTTCATAATTTCTTTCAGGATGTAAATCATATACCTATCTATTTCACACTAAGACAACTCCATTTCAAATACCGAACTACTAATCTGCAACCTCATTTTCATACTTACATCCCCTAAAACTACCTCCATTGCTATTGAAATTTATTCACCCAAAGGAGACATCTTGGCTCATCAGCAGCCAAAAGACAACAGATCTCAGGTGAAGTTTACCTGCCCAGATGAGGAGTGACTCTGGCCTATGAAGGTAGCAACGGTGTTAACGGGCTGAGTGGAAGGAATGGCTGCGGGTGCCGAGCCAAAGTGTTGCGAGGGATTTCCCAGATCAAAAGTATCCCCTTGTACCTTCGAAGGGTAGCCCTCCATGACACGCTCAGGAGGCTATGAGCCGTTCCTCATGCACAGCGCGTCCTTCGCATCCATATGGCTCATTGGTAAGTCTGGAATGAAAGAAATGAGGAAACTTATGTAAATAAATAGAGAGAGAGTGAAAGAAAAAAAAGTGAAGAGGGAGAGGGAGACCGAGAGGGAGAGGGAGAGGGAGAGGGAGAGGGAGAAGGAGGAGGAGGAGGAGGAGGAGGAGGAGGAGGAGGAGGAGGAGGGAGGGAGGGGGGGAGAGGGAGAGAAAGAGAAAGAGAAAGAGAAAGAGAAAGAGAAAGAGAAAGAGAAAGGGAGAGATCTGGACGAATAACGCCAGTACCGGGAAGTTGGTTCTTCACGCCCCACGACTTCTGCAGGTGGGAGTGGCTGCCTGCGGTCGTGTCGCAGGGAGCCGTCGGAAAGTGTCTGCGGCAGAAGTCGAGGCCCAAGGTTTGTTTACATCGTCGCCACGGCCGCAGGAGCCACGGAGGAAGATGGGCGTGTGGGTGGCGTGGAGAGGGCGAGGCCGGGCTCTGCATCAAGCCAAGGACATGCCGTGTTGTATTTTGTCATGGCCACCACCCGGAGTGCATGCTGTTCGTAAGAGTGCTCGTGTCGGCGATGTCGTAGAGGAGCCGCAACGGCATATACGATGGCCGTGAATTCCCAAAGCCGCGTCTCGGTTGCACCGCTGTCGAGGCGGCGGCGTCTTGGCCTGGTGAACGCCGGCGGCCATATTTGTGCAGGTGCAGTCGCGTTACACTACCCGTTATGACTACATGGCAACACCGTATACCCTGCGCAGTGCGCATGCGCGCTGCAACGGCGAGTAACTCTCTCGATATAAGAGCAGTTTGAATGTTTAAAAAATAAATTGCAGCTGTTTTTTTATGCAGAAGACGCAGAACCTTTTCTTCATAGCCCAAGGATTGCTTCTTGCTTCTCCCTCAAAGCATTTAGATCTGAGCGCTCTGATGAAATTCGCCGGGCTCTTAGAGGCGCCTTTCAGCGACGTCTCTGTGCGAATTGTGAAGGCAAAATCCTCACTACAAATACTCCCCCAGAACAACACGGCGTCTTCATTTTGCTTGCACGACAAGCGGCACTCTGTTCCTCCCTCCTCCTGCTGGATCTGCCTCGGGACTGGGGTCCTCGGCGGCCGCCATTTTTGCTGTCAGCAGGGTCCATCCCCGGTCCTGAGGCCCATACACGGCCCCATTAAGCAGTGGCCTCAACCCCGGCCATTCCCCTGCCCCTCTCCTGCCCTTTCCCTATACATATACATATACATATACATATACACATACACATACACACGCACAGCCACACGCACATACAAACACACAGGCACACGCACATATACATACATACATACACACACACACACACACACACACACACACACACACACACACACACACACACACACACACACACACACACACACACACACACACACACAGTAATTATTCATCACACTTTCTCTTTCAATTCATGATTCAATATTATGTAACAATTCAAAGGAGCAATGTCAGTCACTCTTTACATGCAAACCTAATCTAAAACAACATAGTCATTACCAACATGTCTCTAACACAAATAACTTTTAAAACATTTTGAACCCTCTCCGTCTCAAGCAACAGTTGCAAAAGCAACAGGCATGCAATATTTATCAGAGAAAATAACTAACGCGAGCTTCCAAACACATCAAGTGACACGTGCCTGACCTCCCCGCCCTAGCAACTGGCACTTCCGCTACGCTAAAAGCCAGACAATAACCACAGCCCGAGAGAAAATAACAATAACACAATAACAAATAACAATAACAATGACCTCATCCCCACACACGCCCATTGTTTACTCGCCCCCCCTCCCCCTCAATTTGCCTCATTTTATCCCCTTCCAGCCCTCGACATTAATCAAATTACTACTCTCTATATAAAAGAGGACCTCATCTTCCTCTCCGATCGAATTACCGCGTTAAATGAGGCTGTCTGTGCAAGGAAAGGGCGAAAATAAGGAAGTCTCCCGACCAGGATATCCGCAAACAATAACAAGTGGGAGACTGGAGATCCGGGTCGCGTTGTGATGGAGATCTGTGTCTTGCCTGCTTTTATCCTTCTACTTGGGGGTAATGTGAGCTTATTTGAAGTGAAGGTATTTTCTTTTAATGATGTTCAGATATATTGATGGATTAATAGGTAGTTCCTGTTATGAATCTACACTGTAACCCGTATTTACGTAATTGTGTTCAAAGGCCTGGGTTGCGTAGTGGTGAAATGGGGTCTTTTTCTAATTATAGTACTTATACCATACAAATACAATACTACTTTCATAGATCTTGATAATACACATTTAATAATATATCAATAAAGCCTTTCTCACCCTCCATAGAAAAAATCAGCCTCCTCACAGCTCCACAGCGCGACGCGGATTTAAGTCAGGTCTGAGTGAGAGAGTGACAAGATGGCGCCGATGTCAGGTACTCGAGTCCGTTGAAAGAGGATGACTTTTCGACGAAATTCTCGCTCCGGGAGTCATTCCTTTCGCAAATCCTATGACCAGGAATACTATGTGTTTGCGATAAAGTGATGGTGCTTGTTCTAC
>BOPN01004382.1:5000-32500 GCA_017312705.2 Penaeus japonicus | reverse complement strand
CCAGCAGATGATGACGGACATGAACATCCCGGAGGAGAGCATGATGCTAGCCAACACCTCCGTGGATAAGATGAGGCTCATGCTGGCCAGTAACCATAAGGTGAGGGATGGGTAGATAGAGATGATGGTGGTGGTTATGATTATGGTGAGTGGAGATAGTGATTAAGAGGAAATGAGGATAATTTAGATGGATTGCTTCATTTTATTTCTAGGGTAAAATAGTGTTATTGATGATTTTGTTTTTATTTTTAGATATATGTTTCTTTTGAGATTTTGAAATGGGAATAAGTAAATTTCTTCTCATTACCGCTTCGTTTTGACTTTTCAGTTATTAACTTATCACTACTGCTCGGTGATGTGTCCATTATTTGTTTCTGCTTCATGATATGTAGTGCCTGATTGAAAAAAGAAAATTCCCATCATATGCTGTATGTCACAGCTAGTCACTCCCCATCATGTAGTACATGTCAGATTTTGGCCTTTACTTTCCATTAACTTTAGTGGAATAAGCTCTCTCACAATAATAGGAAAGTTCAAGGTTTAGATTTACACTGATGTCAGGAATCAAATTTGCAACGTTTGAACTCTTTGCCAGCAGGCCATGTGACCATAGTTAACCCATTCATGCTGGGGGCATTCCAGCCTTGCAAGTTGCAATGCCAGGACTCTCGAACGCATAGGCCTAAATCAATTAAATGATCGACGCCATATGACGGCACCCTGCGAATGGGCCTTGAATGCGCAGTACCCGTGGTGTACCACCCGTCCAGAGAGGGTTAATTCTGCTATTTTTGGTTTCATGTTACTGGGATTTCATGTCCTGCATTCTCTCTCAATTGCTTTTGTGTGAGATATCCTCGTCTCACCCCATACTCCCTCCCAACAGGTCATGGCTCAGACACAACACAGGCTGGAGACGCCACAGGATTACATAGAGTACCTGAAGCGGGACGACCTCAGCGTCAAGTCCATCTTCAAAAACCTGGAGAGCTTGCAGGTGGCACTTCGGAGCAACAAGATCCAGTGGGTGCAAGAGTTTGCGCAAAAGGGCCTCAAGTGCCTGCTCTCCATCCTGAACGAGTGTTACAGGAGGTAGGAGTTGTCACTTGTGTTGATGATTGTGTTATATGATTTTATTGATTTTTTTTTTCCTAATCGAGTTCCCACATTGGTTTTTGAGTTGCATGTAGTTGAAGCCTGTTGGCTGAATCCAAGCCTGAGCTAAATTTTTAGATGTTGATATGAAGATATGAATATAAAAGTACCCATTGCTGATAAGGTATGGTTATTGGTCATCCCTCGGAAATTTAGAAAGAGGTAATTATTATTATCAGGTTTTATCAGTACCTAGTTTCAATAAGCCAAAAAAAATTTTTAAAAGATATTGCACTTTTGTAATGTGTAGCTCTTACAGGAATTAATGTAGTTTGTATCCCCTTTAAATGTCCATAGATTTCCTGCTCCATTTGACTAGAACTGCATGGGATATGGCACAAGCAAGTGTTGTATCTAGCTTACATTTTCTAATTGTAGTGAAATTCAGATGTAATGTTTAAATAAATTTTCTTATTTCATTTTTTGTGCGTGCAGCATTCCTCTTTTTTAGATTTGTTCCTTATTTGTTTGAGAAAATGTTTAAAGTCATCATTAATTTCTTTTTCTTTTTTATTTATTTTACAAAACCATTAAATAATAACTTACTAACAATTTGATTTTGGAATCTTTGCTCTCAAATAAACATCTGTATAAGTAATGAAACTTGAACTACCTTTCAAGATGTGTTGTTGCCATTGTAAATGTGTTTCATCACATAACATACTTGATGTGTTTTATTAGATTTTTTTATTTTTTATTATCTTTATCTTTTTCTCTGATCTCAGTTATACTTCATTCATCAATAGAGTAGAGGTGCACACACTTGCAGACATTCATACACACTTAATATGTGGGCTGAAATTTGAGATAAAAAATCTCAGTAGAAAGCTACAAAGCATTATTGACATATGAGATCCATTATATCAAAGCAGTTGATACATATAGATAAAAAAGTGCTAAGACTGCTTTGGTAATTTCTTTTTTCTTAATAGATGCCTTAAGGATGTTATTGCACCATAATTTTATCTACATAGATAAGTCTACCAAGAACAGCAGAAAATAGTTAGTTGTATCGTTTATGCTCCTTAACCCTTCACATATTTGTGATAGTAACTGGATGTGCAGATGTATTTTCTGGCCTCATTTGAAAAATAAATTCTTATTCACTGATGTATTTATGAACACTGCCCCAAATTGATTTGTTAACCATCAGAGAAACTTCTGTATTTTCTAGTTCTGTGTGTCTTCCTTCATTTTAGAATTTCTGAAGGATAAATTTGAAGACCTCTTTCTGCACCCTAGGGCCACATCTAATTCATGGGGTTGGACATTTAAGAAATACCATGTAAAGTTGCTGGTAGCCATAAGCAGAGTTAGAAGTGATGATAGAAAGGGGGGAATAGTGACGCAGTCATTCTTTCCTGTAGTCTCGGACTAGACGCACTGGGCTTCCCCTTCTCAAAGCATTGGACTCTTCAGCGTTTCATGTTTCGGATCTTGGTCAGCCTCTTCAGTCCTTTCACCTTTTTTAAATTATCTCTCTTAGAGGAACTATGGGAGAGTTAGAATACCTGGGTCTCGTAGACAAGCACACACAAAGATTCTAGTATCAACATTCTCTATATGTTCATAGATTTTCCTCTGCATCTGGCTCATCATACATAATCTTCTTCTCTCTCATTTGAATTCTCATATAATCTCTCTTCTCTTGCCTTCCATTAGATCTTATACTCTTTTCAGTAACATAACATGTATATAGTCATGGATACACTTGTGAACAAAATACTTAACACTGCCTCCATTTTAAATTATTTTGATGACAGTGAATGTATTGTGGGTTTATTTAACACTTTCAAGTTTGACTCCATGCCAAGTTTTTTACAGTTATTTTGATGAAATAACTGTTATATGTTCAATAAATTTTTGGAGTAAGAGAAGCATGGAAATTATTCAAAACACATCTTTGCGCAGCTTGACTGTGAATTTGGATTGACCCCTCTTGCACTGCCAAGAGGTGGCACTTTTGCTATTATCATGAAGCAGCAAATGACCCATTCATTAACATAAAGGAACTCAGTATGGCCAGATAAAGCTAAGAGTGTTCACAAGTTCTATTCATCTATCCGTCAGAGGAAAAGATCTCTCAGATTATGCCTCCATCATCTTTCCAATTAATCTGTTTATTATTCTTTAAGCATGTCTCCTCTGCCGCCTGAAGTATTTTCAGTCACTAACTTTAGATTTTTTTTTCCTCTTGTTACCTCTGCTGACATCTTTACTGTAGTGGGCATGAAGGGTGAGTAAAATAAAGGTCACAATTTGTAGCGCATAATATTTTTATTTTATTTTTTATTTTTTTTATTTATTGTTGTTCTATTTCTGCCAGGCTCACTGTGGATATTCAGAAAAAATAAGGCCAAATTTGTAACTCTGCTATCTAGTACCAATTTCACTGAGAGTGAAAATAGCTCTCGGTGCTGTCAGTGGATAATCCTCTCTTTCTAAATGTAGTCTTTACTCTCTCTCTCTCTCTCTCTCTCTCTCTCTCTCTCTCTCTTATATATATATGTATATATAAATTGGTGTTCCTATTTCTGTTTAGACCAAATCTCATTGAGCTTGGCATGAGAATGTAGCTTATCGTAGAATAGTACCCGCTTTTATTGTGATAAGTATCCTGGAGTTCGTGGCAGGTAGGAGACAGAGCTACCCCCTAGAGGTGTTTGGTAAAGGTGAGGCAGCTGTCTAGTAATTTTAATGAGGTGATTGTTACTCTGCCAAAGTTGTTGATGATGGAATCTGTAGTGAGAGATTGTGTGCAGGACGTCTTTGATTATTACATGTGTATATTTGGCTTTTCTCTGTACATTTCCTGTCTTTTTGGTATTAACAGCTTCTAGGTTAAAGGATGTTATTTTCAGGGGGCAGAGTCAGTCAAGAATCAGCTCAGTTTCCCTCTCTTTCTCACTCTCTCTGTCTCCCTCTCTCTTCTTCCCCTTCTCTCTCTCTCTCTCTATCTATCTATCTATCTATCTATCCCTCTCTCCCTCCCTCCCTCTCCCCTACCCACTCCTCTCTCCCTCTTTCCTTTTCTATCTCGCTACCACTCTCTTCAATCTTTTTATCACTCCCTCAGTGTATTATGTCTATCGCTTAATTGAAATGAAGGCTGATTGTCATGTGTATTATTCAAGAACTTTGGCAGTCTCAGAATTTCTTTCTTTCTTTCTTTTATTCTTTTCTTTAATAGCTGGTCAAATTGCAGGTTTTATCATAGTTAGAAATGCAATAACTTGTGTATTTAAGATTACATTGCAGCAGTGTGATTGGTTTAAAAGAAGTGCTCATTTTCAGGAAAGATCTAACCTTTAAAAGAAGTTTTACAGAAGGAATTATTTTTTCAGTGTTTGATCTATTAGGGAATATTTTAAGATCATCATTCTCTTGCAATTTGACCATTCTAGTTCCAAGCAGAATTAACACAGTATAATTGTGATTCAAGATGTTTGATTGTGAACTAGTGGTTCAAGATTATGTTCTTAGTTTAATTTTTATTCATTTTGCAAATGCTAATGAGTCTTCCTTTAGCGTATTTTTACCTGAGTTGAATATAGCTCTGTACTGCTTTCTTATACACAGTTGATTTGCATCCTATCCATCCCAGTAAACCATACCTGACAATGCCTTTTTGATTGCAGTGGCAATAACAATCGTCAGTGGGATAATGTGCAGTATGAAGCCATCAAGTGTCTCAAGGTTATCTGCAACAACATTGTGGGCATCAAGGAGTTCTTCAGACAACCAGAAGGCTTCACCCTCCTAGCACAGTCCCTCAACCCCTCCAAACCCAACATCATGCTCGAGGTCTTGCGACTCCTCTGCAGTTTCTGTCTCCCCATCTGGCAGCAGGATGGGTTGGATGGGCACAGAGAGGTCCTGGATGCCATCACTATAGTTGGGGAGCTCAAGAAGCAGGAGAGGTTCACGCCCATCATCATGGGGCTGGGCATGCAAGGCAACGACCCCCTAAGGCTCAGCTGCCTCTCACTCATCAACGCCATCATCAACTTTGTGCCTGACGATAACCTTGACTTCCGGATGCACTTGCGGAACGAGTTCATGAGGATGGGCCTGCAGGACCTCTTGGAGATCCTGAGAAGCAGCGAGCACAGCGACATGAAGACGCAGCTGAAGGTGTTCAATGACTCGAGGAAGGAGGACTTCGAGGACTGGCAAGATCGCTTCTTCACTCATGTGGACGAGATGGAGGACTTGGGACGCTGCTTTGAGATTGTCAGGCAGCAAGTACAAGACTCCAACTGTGAGATGCCTTTCCTGTCCATCTTGCAGCATCTTGCCTTTATCAGAGATGATGAGAATGTCAGAGCAGCCTATTTTAAGTTAATAGAGGAGTGCATTTCACAGATTGTCCTACACAGAAATGGGTGTGACCCAGATTTCCGAGCCACTAAGAGATTTGAGATAAAGTTGGATTCCCTCCTTGATCAGGTCAAAGAGGAGACCCGTAACAAGAATGAAAAGCTAGCATCAGAATACCAGATACAGTTAGAAGAAGCTCTTACCAAAAATCAGAAGCTAGAGGCTGAACTGTCGTTGGTCAAGAGTCGCTACGAAGAGGCCCTTAAACACGGTGGAGATCCAGGTAAGAAGGGTGGATTACCAACAGTACCTGGTCTAGAGCAAATGGTAGGTGGTGGACCTCCTCCACCTCCCATGCCTGGAGGGGGACCTCCACCACCTCCACCTCCACCTGGGATGGGAGGACCTCCTCCACCACCACCACCACCTGGTATGGGTGGACCTCCTCCACCTCCACCTCCACCTGGAATGGGTGGACCTCCACCTCCTCCACCTCTACCAGGTATGGGTGGACCTCCTCCACCCCCACCTCCACCAGGTATGGGTGGACCACCTCCTCCTCCTCCAGGAATGGGTCCACCTCCACCTCCAGGCATGCCTGCAATGAGACCTCCCATGGAAACCCTGCCGTACGGCATGACGTTAAAGAAGACAATAAAGCCCCCCGCCCAAACCAAACGGCTTCAGTGGAACAAAGTGACGCCCAACAAGATGAGCGAGAACAGTTTATGGGTTCGCCTCAACAAGAAGGACATCAAGGTCAAGCAGGACGTGTTGAAGGACCTCAGCGAAAGGTTTGCTGTGAAGCAGGTAAAGAAGAAGAATGTAGAGCAGGTGGAGAAGGCTACGAAGAAGGACAAAGAGCTGCGGGTGCTGGACCAGAAGACCAACCAGAACCTGTCCATTGCCCTCCGAGGTCAGTTCAAGCACATGAGCCTGGACGACATCCGGCTGGCCATCCTCCAGTGCGACGAGTCCATTCTCTGTGTGGACTCCACTGGTTCACCCGACTCATCCACGCTGCAGACGTTGATCATGGCCATGCCGGATCACGAAGTCATCAAGAAGATCACATCATTGGAGGACCCAGAGGAAGACCTTGCGGAGGGTGAGCGCTTCCTTCACAGAATCGGCAAGATCAAGAAACTGATGCCACTGCTCAAGAACCTGGCCTTCAAGACAGACTACCCATCATTAGTCAAGGAAACCCGGCTGGACATTGTGAACACCAAAGCCGCCCTGGATGAGCTCATCAACTCCAAGAAGTTTGAGAGGATAATGTCATACATCCTCGAGTTTGGCAACGTTCTCAATGCCGGCTCCAGGAATGCTGACACCCTAGGGTTCGACATCAGTTTCCTGCCCAAGCTGTCAAACACGAAAAATGCTGATGGCCACACCTTGTTGCATTACCTGGCGGAGACACTGCTGAAGGAGGAGCCAGAAAGCGCTGACTTCGAAGACGGCCTCTTGCATTTCTCCGATGCAGAAAGGGTAAACGTGGAATCGGTGAAGGCCAATATCGCCAAGATGAAGAAGGAGATCAAGAACATCGGCAACGATCTCCAGAGACACACAAAACAAGACCCAGAAGATAAGTACGTAATATTTTACATAGCAGAAAGGGGGATACATATGTCAGAAGGATTATTAGAAACTGATTTTATGTTAGGTCATCATAACAAAATAACTCATTGCTTGGCATGAAGAAAGGTCATCTCCTTAGTTTCATATGTTAAGTAAGCATCCCCCTCCCTCCCTTCCTTCCATTATAGAGTAGATATATAATTTCTTCCCCTTCACCATACTTCACCAGTAAGTGAGGTGTTTGTTCAGGGATGTAAGCTTGCCAAAAGAGTTTTTGTGCTCGTTATTGCATTCAGGTGCAGATGAATGGTAATTACAGTACAAACAGCATAAAGACAAATTGCATGGAAGCACTGTTTTGAATATGTCTCACCAGCTTTTCATTGTACTTTGCAATAGATGAAATTCATAGCAGAACGCAAAGTTCAACATGGGATCAAAATCTCCCAATCAGTGATAATAATAATTATACTAAAAAGCAAAACCGACAACATTTACAATGCCTTTAATATGTCACTTAATCTTTAAAATGTTTAATAGACATATTAAAGTTATTGTATGAAAGGCTAGGAAATACCATCTGCAATTATGAATAGAAGATAAAAGATTGGTTATTAAGCGGGGTTGTATGGTGAAAATATATTTTAGGGTTAAATATATCATGTTGGCTGTGTGGTGCATCTTGAAGTTCTTGAATATGAATAGCTGCTTGGCAAATATGCAAAATATTTTATTTGAGATATGGGCTAATTTATTTTTATTATTGATATTAACCCTATCCCGACGGGCCCAGCGATAAGTGGAAACCCCCTACGCCGGGCCTATGCAATATTGCATCGGGAACGTCACACTGGTGTGTGCCCCGTCATCGGGCATTTAGCCGTGTCACACAGGTGTGACACACTGTCATTAAAGGGTTAATGTTGAGGAAATTGGTGACATCATCTTTAGTACTAGATATTACATTGAAAATTATCTGACAAATTTTACTGTTATTGCTATTAGTAGTAGTAGAATCACTATAAATATCAGAGAAGATAATAACAGTGAATATTACTTATTATCATTGTCATCATGACTATCATTATTAGTATGTGTATTTGTGCATTTGTGTGTTTAAAGAAATACTACATGTGTATATATACACATAGGTTCTTATTATTATTTTATTATTGCTATTATTGTTATTGCTTGTAACCACTGCCACATGCTCCCCACTGGTCTAAGTAAATGGTCATGGTCTGAGAAAATGTGCTTGCGCCAACCAGCGGTACTTCGCAATACTCGGTACTTCCCACACCCCTTCCACTCGCACCTTGCCATAGACTGACAGAGCCATGGAAAATTTCTTCCAGGTTTAAAGAGAAGTTCGATGAGTTCCACCAGACAGCCGAAGAGGACGTGGCGCTTCTGGAGACGGAGTTTGACATGATGCAGAAGAGGTTCGTGCAAGTGTCGGACCTCTTCACCTTTGAGGTCAATAAGTACTCGCAAGAGGACTTCTTCAGGGACATCAACGAGTTTATTGCTTTATATAAAGTGAGTGTTATAGGCTTTTTGTTTGTTTCTTTCTTTTTTCTTTCCCCTTTTATCTCCTCTCTGAGTTTTCTCCTCTTTTCTTTTTTATTCTCAGTATTTGGTGAGCCAGAAGGTATTATAAGGTTTGGGTTTACTTTTTTCTTTGATGTTTTTAAAAATAATTGTTAATTTAGTATCATTTGGAAGAAACCTTGTTTTAGGTAAGACTCACATATAGCTTGTGTTATTTTTAATTGATTTAGTCAAATGCTATTACAGAAATATATTTTGATATTTTTTCTTTCTTTCTTTCATTTTTTTTTTCTTTTTTCAATGATCATCAATAGATAAAAGTTTTTACTTTTACTTTTTTTTTCATACCTTTAATTTTCCCGCACTTATTACTAGATGAAGTTTATGTAAGTGGACTTGCTTCATTTGTCATCTTAATTCAGCAACTGTTCTGCATTCTTGCAATACCTTTTCATCTCCTGCAATGCCATGTGAATGCTGCAATTACCTGAAACTCCTGGTTTTCATTATATTTTATTTGTTCATTTCTTTTTGAAGTGATATTTAAGTGTGATTCTGGAGCATCTTGGTGCCCCATGATCCCAGTGGTATGGTTGCATTTTGCACTAGATACTCTGAATGTGAGTTATATGATCTGTGCAATGGTCTGCAGCATGGGGAGGAAGAGGGATGTATAATGTTTTCATGTATTTTTTTGAGTTTCGGTTCTTGGTTATGCGTCCGATACGGAATTTAGTTTATATAATCATGGGTGTGTTTTTCTGTCATATGAAATATTTCTGCATTACAATGCTTGACAGAAATATTGCAAGCACTCATTCAGCATTACAAGGCAATTACAAATCCCACCATATTCAACCACCAAACTCCCTCAACAAAATACTTGTTTTTCTCCCCCCCACCCTGTCCCACCCCACCCCCAACAGCAAGCCAAAGAACAAATCATCAAAGAGGAGGAGAAGAGGCAGAGGGACCGCGACGCCAAGGAGCGTGCAGAACGGGAGAAGGTGGAGCGTGCAGAGAGAGACAACCGGCAGCGGGCCCTCCATGACGTCACGAACGACCAGAGCAACACGGAGGTTGTGGATCAGCTGATGCAACTGATCAACACGGGCCAGGCCTTCGACGTCATGGGAGCGGGACGTAGGAGGCGACCGGGCAAAACAACAGGTAGGGTGACGCACAAAGGTTTTGATTTTATTGATTTTAAGTGGAGCTGCATATTAGGGGGCAATATTTTTCAACCTTATTTCTTTTGTCATTTCTCTCTTTCTTTCTTTTGTCTTTTCTGTTTATAGATAGATTATTTCTGGTGTTTTTTCCATTCTCTTTCAGCCATTCTTTTTTTAAATATGATATCTCTCTCTATCTCTCTCTCTCTCTCTCTCTCTCTCTCTATCTCTCTCTCTTTTTCTTTTTTCAATCTTTAACATAGCCTTTCATCTTTCTTTTAGTAACTTGGATAGCTATAGATAAGAAAGTTGGAAGTCTTTATACATAAGGACATAATATTAGGAACATCAACAAACAGCTTGACTCTTGAGTTTCAAATAGATGATTGAAGTTGTGACAAAGAAAGCAAAGCATAAAAAAAATTATTTGATGCTTACCTTGATCTACATTCTTCATTTAGAATAGATCCTTAGGAGGGGAAATGTCATAGAAGTAAGGATAGTTCTATAATAAAGTACAGGGAAGAAAGTTTGGTGTATTCTTTCTCGTTTTCTTCTATTCTGGTCATAAAATGGTACATAAAACATTTGCCAATCCTTCTGTTATTCTTTCTTTTCTTTTTTTACAGCTCAGAGAAATTGAGAGTATTATAATTTCTTCTTTTGTTCTGTTTTGTTTTGTGTTCATTCCATGTTCAGTAAGTCCTTCCTTGTTTTACAGATTTTTATTGTAGTTCTTGAAGATTGATATATTCTCATTGTCTGTGTGTGGGCTAATCCATGATTTATTTTGCTCTTATTTCAGTGCCTTGTCCATTTTATTGTTATTATTTTTTGTTGTTGTTGTCCTATTCATATTTCTTTCTCCACAAGTGTGCCTTGTTCGTCTTTCAGGTATAATTTGTTTTTTGTTTTTCTTTTATTTTATTTATCTTTTATTTTTTCATACTCCACTCGGCGTATGTTATTCACAGATGTTACTTAGAAGACTCCCAGCAAGTCTGAATAGTGTTTAAAAAGAAAAAAATTGATGATTTAGCATTGTGTAGTGAAACCTCTTTGCAGTGCCGTGTGGAGAGTGCTTGGTTAAAAGATCTATACATATATAGGAAATCTGCACTCCTGTTTATGTTTTTGTTTTATGAATAGTCTTATAAGTTTTTAGGCTAGATATAAGAATAGTAAATACAAATTTATATGTAGATGTAGATATAGATATACTCTTTTCAACATCTTTTCGCAATGTTTACATAATTGAATGAACACACTAGGGATCCACCTGTCATTGTCATTCGTAAATGTGATAGTGACACACAAACAGATGCATCTTCTATGCCACAAAATCCTCACAAACAACTTGGTTTTGTCTCTCTCGAAACATAAAAAAAAAATCAAACACAGAATTAGGCTCGGGTTGTCGCAAGTGGGCAAAGGCGCTGGTACACTTCTGCAGTCGTAGGACGGGAAAAGAGCAGAGTAAGATTAAGAAGCAAAAAAAAAGTTTTTTTTAAGACAAAGGTAAAAAAGAAAAATTGAAATTAATGTAATGGAGAAGTTATAAAGATGGTGATGCTTAGTAATTTTGAAATGATTAATGATGATAATACTCTTGGGAATTCACATCGCCAGTATACTTTTTCTTTCTTTCTCTCTTTCTTTTTAAGCTATATATAATTTTAGGTAGTACTTTCTACCTACGCTTTAAGCCTTAAGATAAATGTAGAGTATTCTTATTAATGCTATTGTATACTATTTTTAACATGTTGAAAAGAGACTCGATTATTTACTAAAATAGCTATAGAAATGTATTCTCCAGTAATGGTAAAATTGAAGTACAGTTGTACCATGTGTAAGATTTGTACTGTATAAGACCTGGTAGATTTTGCGACAGTGAGAGTGAGTCCCTGAGTTGTGCATGTGCAACCACTCTCATTCTTATATTATTGCCATTATTCTTGGCTATTCAGGCTTTTTTGAAGGTCACCGTATTAAAGGTGCAGTTAGCCACAAATGCAGACAGAATCTTGTACATGTGAACACCTACTGCATGGAGAAATTATTGGTATTTAGAATAAGCTTTTTGAGTTTGAGAATGTAAGGATGTATCACCAAGTTTTGATTGAAGAGAAACGAATGCAAAAGAGGAAGAGGAGTTACAAAGAAAGGGTGCTTGGCTGTAGATATTTCATATTTAACGGGGATGAAAGATAATTACCTGATGTTCCTAGGAATTAGTAATGCTTTGCTTCTCCTCCTGACTAAAGGAATATGCTCTTTTGGATGACTTGGACTTTACAATGGGGAAACGGCTTAGACTTTACAGACGACAAATATACATCTTTGACACAAGATTCCTCCCCCAAAAATACAACTTCATCAACATCTCTTTCCCCTAAATATTACCCCAATACACATATTCTATCTCACATAACCTGCTTACTTGGCAGCCTGTTAGGAAAATTAAAAATTAAAGAAAGAGAAAAGAAAAAAAAAAAGAATAAAAAAGATCAAGTAAATGCTTCAAGCAAATGGCACTGAAAGAGGTTTTACTGCTAATCTTACTTTCATGTATAAATAGTACAATTAAATCGGATCCAGCTTGAGGGGCCAACACGCTAAAAAAAACAAAAAAACAAAAAGAAAAAAGAAAACAGACATTCAGGCTATGTATGGGGGGAAAAATATGCAGGCTTGTGCTTTGACTACTACTATAAATCTTTCTTTTTGTTTTGTTTGCTCACTCATTCCTGTGACATTTCACACCTGACAGGGAGGAGCCAGCTTGTCCATTGTGGGTAAGACAAGACCCCATGAATTGTGTGTCACTGCCTGCTTGTAGAGTTTGACTCTCCCCTCCCCTCTGCCCACCCCCCACCCCCATCCCCCTTTCTTCTTCTTACGTGCACCTGTCACCGTGTGTTAATATGCTTTTGTGGTTTCAGTTTATGCAATATTATTTTGATAGTTTTTTTTTTTTTTTTTTTTTTAAGGGGGAAGGAAGTGGAGGATGTGGAAATTTTGATATAGATTTTTTTTTTTTTTTTTTAACAGGCGCACATGTATGTGTGTGTGTGTTTGTGTGTGTATGTGTGTGTGTTTGTATGTTTGTGTAATCACTACCAATTCACTTAAACCATGCAATGTAATGTCATGTTAACTACTGTATCAAGTGAATTCCACATTCTCCAGTTATGATAACTGTGCTACTATATTAATTAATGAAGCTTGCTTGCTTTACACACCCAAGCACTGCCAATTGCATCCTGGGATCAAATGGTGAAGGAAGAGAGGGTTTTATTTATTCACTTGTAATATATGTTTAAGTTATTAATTGATTCCTTTATTTGTTTACTTGTTCATTTATTTGTTAGTTGTTGACTCTTATCATTTGATTTTTATTTTGCTTTGTTCACCCATTTGTATATTATTTTTGAGAAGGACAAGGCTTTTATCATTTTTGCGAGTGCAGGGAAGTAAGATTCCTTCCTGTGTCTGTATTTTCAAGCTTTAAACATTTTTTTTTCTTCTTCTTCTTCATCTTTATTTACCTTTTATATTTCCTGAAACTATGTATGTTTTTGTGTGTGTTTGTGTGTGCTTTATTTCATTATCTCTATTCATTCACTGTCATTCATTCTTCCTCCTTTCCTCACTCACTTTCCCTTTCCCTCCCTTCTTCCTGTCTCTCTCCTCCTCACCTCCTCCTTCCCTCCCTCTATATCTCTTTCTCTTTTTCATCTTTCACTGTCTCACCCTCTTCTGCCTCCTCTTCCTCCTACTCTTCCAAACCAACTTCTTCTTCTTTAACATTACATCATATTGCCTGATGCCTGAACTTTACATGCCAAATGGAGAAGAGTAGTGCATGTTGAAACAGATTTTAGAGTAAGTGAACTCTAAAAAAGTTCATCTTTGAAATATGGCATTTCAAGGTGCACTGTTTACTGTTTAACGTTAAGAGGAAATTATATATGCTGATTTTTTTCAAGATAAAATACAACTTTGTTATTTTTAGCTCTTGTTAGGCCATAATTAACCCTCTCTCAACGGGGCGTACATTTGGCCGATTCCACTCCCTCTGGCAATGTGGCAAGCGCACGCAGCTTTGTGGATGTACGAACAGAACTCTGTACGAGGTTTATGTATGGCGTAACTTCATGACGTGATAGGACATCATCCATCATGTCGGCATTATTCTGACGACATTATATCACATCATCCATTGTGACTGGGTTAAAAGGGGCTAATGTTTTGTTGTCATTTGCATTCCTGTTTTGAGGGAAATAAGATGAATTCAATAGAAAGGGGCCAACCCACATATTAATTTAGTGTGAACCAAAAACTTTCATCGGGGGAATTGAATTATGAATATCAAAAAAGAGGAGTACGCCTAAATAAAGAAATTAATTAGCTTTGATCAGATTGATGTAAGTAAGAAGAAAGGGACAAATATTTTTACCTTTTTTAATGTATTTGAATGCTTTGCATATTAATAGTACCAATAATGTTTTTTTTAAACTGTGTGGAAGTTGAAAGTGAGTGTTTTCATTCTTTTTTCCTTGCTATCTTGTTTCCCTTTTTTTTTCTTCTTCATGATAGTCAAAAAATCTTGTTTCACTGTAGTTCTTGTATTACCTTCCTTCCAATTATTCATATATTAATTCACTTTTTTCCAGTTTTATGTTTTTATTTTGAAGTAAAAGGGGTAACTGACATGACCATTTTCCAAGTATATTTTATTAAGCAATAAGATTCATCCTCTCCCTCGCTTTCTCCTTATCTTTCATTTACTTTTCCCTGAATACCAAGCAAAAGTAATTTGATTAATCTCATTTATTCTGGATTTTTCTTCTTTGTTTTTTTTTTTTTTTTTTTTTTTTTTTTCTCCCTCTTTTTTTTTTATCAATTGATTTATTAATTTTCAACTATAAAGGACAGTTACCCTCAAGTATGATATGACTTAACTTTCTCTCCATACATACTCTTGCTCATTCCATCACTGTTGCCGCTCTCGCGACACATCACTTTTGATTAACGTAATTACTCCCCAAATAGTGAAGAGAAAGTGTTTCGATTATGCACTCATATCATAGTCATTTAGTTTGACCAACCTTTATAAAAGAAAAGTTCTTTATACTTTGGCTGTGGTATACCTTTTCAGGAAGGTGATACAACCTACTGTGATGTGCCTGGGTTTTGACATTCATTTTTGATCATTCATTTTTTTGCAATATTGAAGATAAATAGATAGATAATTGTATTTATTTATTCAAATATAGATTTATCTTATTTTAGATGCATATATGTATGTATATATATATATATATATATATATATATATATATATATATATATATATATTTCTTTTTTTTTCCTTTCCTTTGTGCACTGAAATAGGGAAAACAGTAAAGTTATATGGATCACAAAGATTGACCATCATATCCAAATGATGGTCATTATGGTTGCTTTGTTAATTAGTTTTTTATACTTATTTATTTATTTTTTGGCATGTCACCAGTGTTTCATTAGTTCACATGCTTGTCCACTCTCTCCTTATGTTTGACTTGGAGCACCACTGCACTATAGATAGATGGTGTTATCTTTCATTATTATTATTATTGTTATCATTATTCCTTCTTTTTTTTTCATTGTTACTGTTATTATTATTATTGTTATTGTTATCATCATTGTTGTTATTACATCACGATATGAATTTCTCTCACGTGTTCTCGGATAACCAATAAATCTAAAAGATTAATGTTTGTAAATACAAATTTTACGTTTCGAGTGCACTAACATGAATTGTGTCGACATGATCGTCTTGGATGCATAACATAACATTAAATTATCCAATTTTTAATGTATATTGATAATGATGTTAATAGTAATGATGATTTTGGGAATCTGTTAATATCTAAGGACAAAGATTGGAGGCATCGTCACTAAAATGCCCGTGATAACTACCGTTGATTTTGCTTTTTATTTGATTTTACCTTTGTTTTGTAAGATGTTCATAGGTATTGACATTAATATTGGTCTTTGTTTTTGGATGATCATTGCTGTTAACATTTTATCTCTTAATTTTACCTATAATCCCTTAAGTCATTGTACAGTTTATTTAGGCTAGATACTACATTCAGATATGGTACTCTTTAAGAAAGTAAAATATATCATGATATATATATAGATATATATTATCTCCTTTGAAGAAAAGAAATGAAACTTATAGCTATTAATCAGATGTACCCCACACCTGTCTTGCCTCTTGCTCATGCCTCGCTTTGTTCGACAGCCGAGAGAAGGGCCCAGCTGAATCGGAGCCGGTCGCGTTCCGGTTTGGCCGCACAGTCGCCAACTAGCAACAGAGAGATAAAATTGTGAGTAGTGGATATATATGTGTGTGTGTGTGTGTGTGTGTGTGAGAGAGAGGAAATTGGAGGGTGTGGTTGTACTTAGGTTTTGTACTGTGTGTGTGTATTGGTTATGTGTAGTTTGTCTTGAACTGAAAGTGTTTGAGAGAGTATAGAGCTTGATGATGATGCAAGTATGTGTGAATTGATTTAATACCTATGGAAGAATTGTAGCTTGAGCAAAGATGAGGAAATGTTTTGAGTGTATTTAGCTGCTTGATAATTTTTTCTTTGTTTAGAAACTGCCAACATAGTGTCCATATTCTTATGTTGAAAAGTAGTCATTCTAGCATCTGATATTTCTCTTGACTAATCTGATATTATACACTTTATACAAAAGGACAGAAAAAGAATAGGATAAGTAAGATTAAAAGTTGATAGGTAGACTTTATTTGCATAATTATTGATTTTATTTTTGCCTATTTTTGTATTTGTATATTTTCATTATTGGTATTGATATTGTGATTATCATTTATTATTTTCATTATTAGAATTTTAGTAAGAAAGATTCTTATGAATATTTGATTTTGTCATGATCATCTTGACAGGACGGACACAATTGATGTGGATGTGGAAAATCAGCCAGCACGGTCATCCCGTCCTCGCACGCGACGGCCAGGCCTCCCAACGGGTCTGGAGTCGCGTGACAGGAGCTTCAACCAGCAGCAGAATGCCGTCAACGGGGACTCCTCCGACGCCTTGCTGCAAAGACTGCGGGAATTATAGAGAGAGAAGCAAAAAGAAAGAGACTTGCGGGAAACGTTTAGAGGGACTTGTGTCTGCATTTATATCTGTTGATATTATTATTATTATGATTATTAGAGTTATTATTATTGTCATTATGATAATTATATTTGTCAATTTTATTATTATTATTGATATTATTATTGTTAATTCGCTGCTGGTATTTCTTATTTCTGTCAGCACCATCTTTTTCATGTCATTACTTTTGATATTATTATTTTATTTTTATTTTTTTCCCCTTATGTATAGATTAGAGAGAATTATATATTTAAAAGATATTGATATTTATACTAGATAGTTCAGTGGGAAATATTGCCAGTAAAAAAAAGTGTATCTCGATGAACATATTCAATAGAGAGGATTGCTGGACCTTCAGTTGAATGCATTACAGTAGATAGCTTGTTTTTTTTTGATAGTTTAGGGTTTACTTAGATAAGAACAGGGTTTCCTATATAGATCAGTGGCCTATTTAAGTAATTTTGTTTTTATTGTTTGTATTATTGATAATGTTTTCATCATTATTATCATTATTATAATCATTATATATTACTATGATATATAGATACATACATACATACATACATGCACAAACATACATGATTGAAACATGTCATATCTTCCATTCATATCCCAACTTTAAATAGAATATTAAAATCAACAGATAACTGGAAAAGCAATGGAGAAAATAAGTAAAGGGTTGTTATTCTAAGCTAACCAACAAGGGATTCCTATATTAGGGAATGATCCCACTTTGTCCCAGGTGAACTAGGTGCCCATTGATTTATTAATATTATTTTGCTATAATTTTTTTCTGTATCTTCTTGTTTCTTCTCCTTTTCCTCTTCTTCTCTTTTCTTCTTTTTTCTTTACTTATTATGACAGGCTCTTTCTGTGCAAGCAAGTAAAGAGTGATCCTTTTTAATACACCCTGTGGGCGTACGCTATAATTCTTGATTTCTAAAGTAGTGTTGTAACAAGATAATTTTTGTAGGTATCCTCCAGTTGCGAAAACCCTTGTGCGTACTGACCTGTCCGCGTGAGTGTGCGTTCGTGCGTTTCTTGAACGTCTCGACGCATGCACTTGCACGTCCTTGTGTACAGGGATGCAACATATCTCTCGTGATACTGCTGCGCTTTTAACGTATTTTCTCTTGTGAGAATAGAGGAGTTCCCCCTGCTGTTCCATGCCTTCCGTTTGTGCAGGGGGATCTCGAGGCTTTTCCACTTTTTTCACTTTTTTATTTTCTTTTGTTCTTTTCTCTCTTTCTCTCACTCTCTCTCTCAACTAACGTATGTTTTAAGAGTTTGCAGTGATGTTGCACTACAGAATGAAATAATGAAAACAATTTGTGATACCGTTGAAGCTGTAATATTCAGGCCTTTGTACTGATGCATTAAGCTTGTGCCTTGATTTGTTTCTGTGTCTGTCTCATGTCTGAAGATTTTTTTTTACGTCTGATTTTTATTTTCTATTCGATGACGGTGTGAATTGTACATAAATCATAGCATTCCTCTTGTACCTGTGAGATGTCAAATATAAGAAAGAAAAGAAAAATGCATTATGTAATATGGTTACAAGTTCCATGGATTAGTCAGTGAGACTGACAAAAACTGATTTTTTTTTTCTTTCTTTCTTTCTTTTTTTTATATCAAAACGCAATCACTTTAGAGGGGAATAGATACAGTTTTTCCTCTCCCTTTCTGGAAATTTTAAATTTTAAATTGCTTTTGCTATTGACTTTCCCTTCTGTGATTACTTTCTTCTTTTCTTGTTCTTATTTCTTTCTCTCTATTTCTCTTCTACGTATGTATATATGTGTATCTGGAGCTAAAGAAAAATCAAGGGAAATTCCTTTTTCCCTGCCATTTAAGTTGATTCCGTTCTAGAATATTCCCCAGAATTACCTCCCTACCCTCAACTCTCCTGTGATTTATTACAATATACCGGCCATATGTGTTCAAAATACCGTTACAGACATAGGGTTCGAAACCACAATTTCCACAGAATGCACGTACGAGTTCGTTCAGAAGTTATCCATCCTGTTGGATATGGCTGAATTTTCATTGTTTGGAAAGAATAAGAAAAGATATATATATGTAAGGTACAATCTCCAGAGATGATGTTGTAGGCTGTTTTTAACATTGCAACATGTATGACGTTGTCTCCAGTAATTTACAAAGTGGTGTTAAGTGCTTATTTCGTAAGCACATTTCATGTAAATGGTCTTCCATTATATATTTATCCAAATGGGACTTTTGAGTTTTATCTTTGAGAGAAAAAAAGAAAGTGTCAGTTGAACTTCCTTGCCTTTTAAACAAGGGTTATTTTAATTTTTTTCCATAGAGATTGGTTCTTTTGGTAAATGCATTTGCAGTTTGCAGCACCTGTATGTGGATTAGTGTTCCTTTGTGTCATTCTTTTCCACCTTATACCTCTTGTCTTTGTAGTTGGGAAATCTCCCTTTCCAGATATTTTAGTGAGTTGATGATAATGAATGTGTACGCAGTTTTGGGGGAATTGAAAAAATGCAGGTACAAGATATTTTATTTTTATTTTATTTTATTTTAATTTTTATTTTTTTTTAGTACCTTTTCCCCATGTGTACTTCTATGCCACACATATAAATTTTGATAATTTGTGGTCATCACATGGAGCAAATGTATAATTGTCAGTGCTTCCTTTCAGAAAGAGAGAAACAACATTGGTTATTGATGTGGTGCACAGAATTTTATTGTTGTTCAGAAACATGCCTCTCTCTCTTTCTCTCTCTTTCTTTCTGTCTTTATTTCATTTTTTTTTTTTTTTTTGTCTATCTACAAACACATGTTCATGTGTAAGACTAGTAAATATTATGTTTTTTCCTCCTTGTTTTCTTTTTCTTTTTCTTGTTTCTCCTTATTGTTCATGTTCTTATTTGTATTCCTCTTTCTTCACATTCTTTTTGGTAATGTCATGAACTTAACAACACAGAGATTGTTGTCTTGTTTTATCTTTTACTTTAATAAGAAACTGTTACGGGAGGCTTTGTGACGATAAACGCTAAATTGAAACAACGAATCTTGAACAACTGCAGCTAGTCTTTTATTTGCAGTTACGCCAATATAATTGTGATTGAAAGGTCCAAAACACCAACTGGATTTTTGAATAGAAAAATGTGCCATCAAGTGTTCAGTTTTAACAAAGCATTTAATAATGAATTAGATACAATTTCTTTTATAGTATCTCTCATTATCTTGATTTATTTAGATGTGAACGAAAAAAAATCAGAATATTAAGCCAAGGTCCTCACTGGAGTGCATGGAACTATCTCAACGGAGAGGCCAAAGTTAGCCTCACGCTATAACGGAAACTTGCGTAGTGCCTAAATATTGTCTCACGTAGATCTGCATTATCTTACCCGCCCTGTGTTATGAGACCTCTGCTGTGGTGTCATAGTGATTTAGTCTGACTTGCTGTATTGTAACACGCAACATTTCTTCCTTCTGTTTAAAGTGCCATTAAACAGCTCTCTGTGTATATAAGTTTTGGTATGTAATTATATTTATATATGTAAAAGAGAGTTCTTTTGGAATGTCTTTGTATTGTTTGATGATAACACATATTCAAGTATCTTTTTTTCCCTCAGATCACATCTAGTTGCCAGTTTATCATAGATATTTCCTCTTGATACATGAACGCACGAGTCATGGTGGAAGCAACCACAGCTTGGCAATCATAGTAATATATACTACTTTGCTCATTCACAGTGTATAGCCTTAATGGAAGTAGGAGCCATTGTAGCAGTAATATGCTCACTTCTGTAGCTGCCAGTATATATATCTTCCTTTTGAGTGATTATGTTGATAAATCAGCATGTCAGAGAAGTTTAGAGTTCTTTTCATTTAATCCTATATTTTGAAAGCACAGACATTTTTTTCTTCTTTTTTTCTCTTTTTTTTTCAACCTGTTTTCAGTGTGTATTTGAAGTGCATTTATTTGGAAATGAAACCAAGCACCCCAAACATTTTTTATTTATATTATTATTATGCTTGTTGTTCATATGTGTACTTTGAATTTTAAAATTCATCCTAGTGATATTACTTGCTTGACCTTTATTAATTATTATATATTTATTACCCGCACATCTGTTGTATCATAGCACCAGTACGCTTTTTCCTGTGTAGAAAATGAGTATTTCAATATTGCGTTTTTATTTTTTGATTATTTTTATTCTTATTGTTTTTCTCAGACAGTTACATTGAAGAGTGAGCTGTGATATTGTGTAAGGTGCATCATGTGTTTTACAGATAATGTTTCTTTTTGATGGTTTAAGTAAAAAAAGGTGCTCTGAATTTTATTGCTTTTTGATAAAGAAAACCGTTCTGTTTCTATATATATTTTTTATTTTTTCTTGTTTCTTTTATTAACTTTTCATCAATAGTAAAGAAAAAAAGTACCAGAAAGTTGAAGAAACTTGAGAAGAGGAAAATGTTGTAATGTGATAAAAGCTGAATTGGATATGAAATACAGTTTGATAAGAAGTATTTATATGTTAAATGAAGAATGTTATGAAATGTTCAAATTGGTATTCACATGTTTGAGAATGCACACACCTCAGCATCTTTCTTAGCACATGAACTTGTTTTTGAAGATAGTTTTAATGGTGCTTGTATGAAGGAGTATTTTACCCATTAACGATAGGTGACAAGATATCACGATAAGTGGTGGCAGCGTCAGCCGCCAGGGACGAGATATTTCGTCATGGCTATCCTTCTGGCCGTTGCACCAGGTGATCAGACGTATGGCGCTTTACCGTGGCAAGTGCGGGCAAAAATCCAGAGGCGTTAGGCTTACGCGTTTGAAATATCCAGGCGTTTCGACCATTTGGAGCCAAAACAGCCTCATCGTTAACGTGTTAAAAAAAAAAAAAAAAAAGAAGAAAAAAGAAATTGCCAGCTCTTGGAATGAATTTTAGGTGGTTTTTAAATTTTTGCTTAATAGAAAAGGTAGTAGACTTTTCAACTTTGGAAAGGAAAGGAGGTAGGGTATTTTAGTAGAGCAGTTTTCCAAAGAAAATTAATAGAATTCCCCACCCCCCCCACTCCCCAGAAATGAGCTTTTGGTTTTCTTGTTCTCCTGCATGATTCCACCAAGCTTTCTTTCAAGCACTGCATAAAACCTTTTAGCAAAACAGTGATCAGGAGCTGCAGGCAAATGCTGTTTGGCATTAGAATATTTAAAGCTTTATTTTAGGGCCTTTGGGTGAAGTTGCTCCTGTGCATGTTTGAATGTGAACTCTACAAGTATGTATAGTTTGAATGTATACATGGATGTTGGTGCATATTCACCCTTGAGATGCACTTGTGTGTAACTTCGTCTTTAGTAGCAGAAGTACCATAGTGGATTGGGTTCGGGTTGAATTCTGGTTCATGGGAAAAGTTGATCATGTCAGGACACACTTTCATTCCAGGGAAACGTGTGTGTTTTGTTTGATTTTATTTACTTTGATTTTGCTCTTTCTGTTTCTCTCTCTCTCACTCCCTCTTCCTCTCCCTCTATCTCATTCCTCCCTCCCTTTCCCTCTTTCCTTTCCTATCCTTCTCCCTCTTCCTCCACATCAGAGCAATACAATTAAGAAAGATGCATCTCCTTTTTCTTCTTCTTTTTTTCACCCTTTTCCTTTATTCCATGCACCAATATTTTTCCTGGTGGTACACCTCTCATTTAATTTGCTTGCTTCCTCTATCAATGCTCTTTGGTATGACAAGAAACAAAATTCCAACAAAGTGATTTCCATCTAGCACAAGAAAGTACAAGGGGCCAATTGGATACGATATAAACTGTTGTACATAATAGTGGAAAGTTTATTTTTATTACATACAGCCCATTAAACTACGCAATAATAATAATAAAAAAAATCTACTGGCTATTCTCTTTTTAAACATTGAAGGCAGAACCTTTTGTACATATTTTTATAGAGTACTTTTGTAAAGAGGAAAATCCATCATAATGTTACCATTATTAACCATGTAATAAACTATGGCTTAGTTCTTTGTCTTTTATTTTTATCCCTATGTTTTTTTTAATGCAAATCTACTTCTAATGTAGTAGAAAAGAACATAACTTTAGTATGGTGTATCCTGTGTTCACAAATGACCCCCTTAAGTTTGGTGAACTTTTAGGTCAAGCATACCCATAAAATGACAAACTATTAAACAGTCGTACCTCATTGTCCCTCAACCAAATGTCCACAAAGAGAGGATAAGGTGGTTACCAGTTCCAGTTTAATTTTTGTAAGCTTTTAAGGTATTTTAAAATGGTTAAAAACAATAAAATGTTTTTTTCATAAACTTTATTCATTATAAAGTTAACAAACCTTTTTTTTTTCAACTATATAAATTTATAATAAATTTAATGATTGACTAGTATGATACATCACATAACATAAACAATATATGGAAAAAAAGTGTAGGAAAGATAAGACTCCACAAAAAAGAAAAGAAAATAGGAAAATATATTCAGACCTAAATAAACCAATATATCTTTTCTCACTCATAAGTTTTTGAAGAAAGAACGTGAAAAATTCCGTACCTGGACAGTAAATAAAAATGAAATAAAAACATTTTCTAGAAATGTTAAACTTGAATAGAGAGGTAATACTCACATAAATCATATAATCAGTTTAAATGAATCTGTCCTTATTTTACAATAATTATAAAATGTATATATCAGATCATAGAGTAATCAAAATAAAATATTGATTCTGTAAAGGTTGGCAAAAAAAAAAATACTGAGTTGCAATAAAGTTGCAAAGTTATTTTCACTTTGAATAGAGTATATTTTGTATTTTATGATGACGTCAATCATATCACCTCAATATCTTACACAAAAGTGCTTTGTGAATATAACATGAAAATTACGCAAAACTTGGAATAGGAATAAATGGATCCAAAATTAAGCCAAAATGTTTGTATAATTGAAAATGGAATGATATTAAATCTTAAAGCTTTTTTTACCTATAACTACTAACAAGATATTCCTCCTAAATCTTAACAACTTTATAAAATACTTATAATTGTAGCAGCTGATAGCTAGCTAACCATATGATTGTCAGTCCGAGAAACATTTGTAACATGTATTTGAGTGTTTCTATTTCATGTTGATTTTTTCAGCTAATCTATATCGGATTTTATTTCTAAAACCTTATGAGAACTCTAAAAAAGAAAGAGTAAATAATATATCAAATGCATAGATTCTAAAATCACACTACGGTGGAGACTGATGATAGTAAAGGGGAAATGGTCAGACTATCAATCTTCACAGACTTATAAAAACCAAGACTGTTAAGTACCTTCTATACTAAGCTATGATAAGTATACCTAATTGCAATATGGAAGATAATTAGGAAAGGAATCACATTTCCCCTCGTAGTGCGCAAATGTGACAGCATAAAAAAGAGCATTAGAAATGAGCATTATATTATCAATCTGCAAAAGAACTTATCCTGAGATTTAATGCAAGATGCCTATTTCTACCAGAGCTCAAGCTTAGCATGGAAGAAGATCAAAAATGTAAGTGAAAGAAAAGCGATGTTTTACGTAACAGGAATGCTGAAAAGAAATCATTCAATCAATTTCTTCAAATATGATGCTTTCTTGTAGTTCAACTTAGAGTCTATAAGTGCAATGCTTCTTTTTGAGCAATTACTTTAACAAGTTCTCTTCAGAACTGAAAAGCAATAAGCAACAGTTTTGGCACACTTGTTTTTTAAATTTTATAAATCTTGAAAGAATTTTTTTTTTCTTTTTTTATCCCAATACTGAGCACTTCCTGAATATCCTGCACAGACCACCATCAACTGAAATGACATTCATTAATCATTGGGAAATTCCTTCTCGATTCACCTCCATACCAACCTAAAATTTTAAGCAGTGAAACAGTTGTTGAGCCAGAAAATTGCACCTTAAACTTTAACCTTCATCAAGTTTTGTTATTGTTGCAGTATTTGATCCACTGCTCAGCAATGATGAGATCGAGGGGTGTGTCTATGTCCATGCTATTCTCTGGCGGTATTTCAATGTATCCACACCTAGAGAGGCAGGACAGATACAATATTATAAGAAGATAATATCATAAATATTATAGGAAGATTGATAAAACTGATGTTCATAGGAAGTATATATATTTATATACATACATCTAATGAAATAATATTTGTGAAATAAATACATGATATACCTTATGCTGTGAAATGGATATATTTATTCCTTGCCACACAATTCAATAAACAAAGAAAGATAGAAACAAAATATCAACAAAGATAAAAGAAACAAACCCCAAAAAGGCAGAACCAAGATAAGAAAAAAAAAGAAAAAGACAAAAACAAACAAAAACCAAAGAAAAAAAAAAAAGTAATGCGAACAAACGAAACATGACAGATAAAACGAAATACACAATTCAAAAGAGAAGAGAAAGACAAAACCAAAGAAAGCTTTTGAAACAAACCAAAATAAAGACTTCACAACACCCACCTTCCACCTTGCAATAGACCGTGCTTCAGCAGATCGACTTTCGTGTAGTAAAACATGCCGTTCTCGTACAGCTCTCCAGCCCAACTCTGCCGACTGGGGCGCTGGCGAGGATCGAAGTTCTGTGGGAGGGTCTCGTCGCCTGGAGGTGAAGGTATATGTAGGATTAGATGATGAGTTCATTTGGATCTGCTGTTTATGTTACTGCTGGGGAATTCAATGGACTTAAAAATGCTCAGATTTTGTAAGCTATTAAGATCTGGTTCATTTATCTACACAAGTTCACTGTCACATACACACACATATTTGCAGTCTCACTCTAACTCTCACTCTCACTTTTACTCTCATTCTCTCACTCACACTCACACTCACACTCACACTCACACTCACACTCACACTCACACTCACATTCACACTCACTCTCACTCACACTCACACTCACACTCAATTTCATTCTCACTCTCACTCACACTCTCACTCACACTCACACTCACACTCAAACCTTCACTCTCACTCTCACTCTCACTCTCACTCACACTTACTCAGCTCCCTACCTTCAGCCCATCTGAGATAATGCTTTCTCGTGACTGAGAAGACCGAGTCGTTACCACTCGCAATCTTCTGTAGGCCCCACTGTAGATAGCATGGCTTGGTAAAGGGGGACGTGCACTGTACAAGGCAAACCACCTCAACGTCTGAAATGGAGTTTTATGGCTAATTACGAATACTGACAAATGATTGCTGTTAATGTTGATGATAATTTGATCACTTGCATATTCTTTGGATTTGATAGGTTCCAGTAATTATATTATTAGTATACTTCATTCCAAAAAGGGTTTAATTTAAATGAGACAGCACAGTAAATCATACAGAAAAAAAGAGAAAAAAAGTAACATCATTCATGAAGAAGATAGAGAAATTAATAAATTGGTAAATAAATACCATCCTCACTTATTTCTTCTTATAAATAAATGTTCTTATATGAATTTTAAAAAAAATGAATGGACAAAATGAAATAAAAATCTCCCATACTGATTTCTTTTTTTTTTCAAATAAATGTTATAGACTATTTTTTTTTAAATAGATAGGTAGACAGACTGATAGATAAATAGAGATTTTTAAAAATCATCACTTTTCCCTCCTTCATCTAAATAAATGATCTCGCAACAGTAACTCCCTGGACTCACCTGGATGATACTGCACAAACTCCTGTACAGCTACCAGGGAGGGAGCATCGTCAGTTGCTGTGAATTCTGCTCTCCAATGCACGTTGGCGCCACCTTCGCGCGCACATTCTGCTATCTTTTCACTGTCGGTGCTTACCCAAATGCTGCTGAAACCTGCATGGGACACACTTTGTTATAGATACAAACATAGGAATAGAGAGAAATGGGATATTCTGATTATAAAAAGGACTTGCATGTCACCTTATAATTTTGGATAATAAGGAAGAAAAGAGCAATACAGATTTGGATAAATTGATCGGCAATCATGAACGTTGATAAATGACAAAAATTGACTGCACACGAATAAGACATTTTGAGGTACGAGGCAGATGAGAGAGATGAGTTTCAATATCCACTTGGATTTCATCTTAGGTCAAAAGATGAAAAAAAATTATGTCTTTTTTTTGTGTGCTTAGCATTTTCTCTGCCATTATCAGACACACTGTCCCACTCAATATGCGGGTGTATAACAATATCTTAAACATGCCCATTAACAATAATGTTCGTAATACATCGACAATAATTTTTGTAATGCTACCAATCACATTCTTAAATATTGAATACCTGATTTTGAGAACTATTTACTTATAATTTGGAGTAACACAACTTTTGCTTCTGGGCATTCATTTCTTAACCCATTGCAGATGGGCATAGATTTGCTTGTCCAGTTTTCAGGATGAGCTTTATTTCTGAGCAAAGTAGCTTCAAGCAACTTTTCCCACTCTCTTTCAGTCACTCATTGTAAAACTAGAGCCATTTTTATGCTTGTCATATCATTGCTGCAGTTGACTAAAATTCTAGTGTAGCTTATTTTCTTTATACTCAGT